>VDFB02260715.1:0-22430 GCA_007258455.2 Sequoia sempervirens | reverse complement strand
TCAAAATCTTGGATTCTGGTTGTTGGACCAAAAAAATTTTTGGGTTTTTCTCATAGATGTATCATTGAAATGTTGTCCAAATTTTGTACCAAACGGAGCTATTTTGTGGGAGATATGGAGATTTTTTTCTTTCAGCCAAGTATAGTTTTAGGAGAAATGAATAAGGACAATTTTGGAGTACTATTTGACGTCCTCTGATCAGCTTCAAGTTACCTTTTGAAGTAAAATACATATGAGGATGGCATGCTATAAGGTCCTATGTTTTAAAGGTGAATGACTTTATTAAAATTTGAATGTTTTCAGTGACATCATAGATTCAATATTTTTCGTGGAGTTAGGTTTATCAAAAGTTGTAAAAATGGGTAAATATATTCATTTTGGAACATGAATTTATTTGAGGTTGTTTTGAAAATATTTATAAGGAAAGTTCATATTCAAAGGTTATGAATTTCATGTTGTTGGAAGTTTCCAAGGTTTTAAAACTCTTTAGGCGACCAACTCATAGGTTTGAAAGTTGTCATTTCCCCTGAATTCCTGACATCGTCTCTCTCTCTCTCTCTCTCTCTCTCTCTCTCTCTCTCTCTCTCTCTTCATAGCATAGTGCAATAATCAAGGCATGTGTGCACAATGAATTCGTTGAAATGGCTTTGGAAACTTTTTCTTAGTGACTATATGCAAATGCATAAAATGGATTTGTTAACTCAGCCTCAAAAATCCATAGGCAACACAGGAAAGAGCACATGGACAGTCTTGTAGAATGTCTCAAGGAAATGTCTTCTCATGGGAAATCATGATCACAGGATATAAATCAAATAAACGTTGAATTAGGCTTTGAAAACTCTCAGGATAATGCAGTTGGTGAGGTGCGCACAGTGTATCCACAAAATGGATTTGTTGAAAATAAAGACAGCTCAGGAAAATGAAAGAACCGGACAACATAAACTGTTAAAAGGAAGATCTCATGAGCTACAGCTCTACGATCCCTACAATCTTGGATCAAAATGCAAAGCCAGATTCGGGCCCGTCGCTCATGCATGGTAACTGAAGATCGAATTAAGCAGATTCTCAATGACTTGTATTCCTCACATGGCTCGCACCTGCACATGTCAAGCATTTTATAAACTTCAATAGCATAAAGATGAGTTTAAATCCCAAACTGAGAACCATAAAAATTAGGTATTCCTTCATAGATTCTTTCACAGCTGGAATTCAAGCTTCGCAACGGTTTTTGTGTTTTCTATTTGGTTTGTTGTGGACTTGACACTGTTGAGGATGATATGAGTATTCTAGTGGATACAAAGCTACCAATTTTGACCAATTTCCATCAACACATATATATGATCCTGCATGGCACTTCTCATGAGGAGTTAATGACTACAAAGAACTAATGGACCAATTTCATCATGAGTCTACTGTATTTTTAGCACTTCAAAAGAGATATCAAGAAGCAATTGAAGAAAGAACTAGAAGGATGGGTGCAAGGATGGAAAAAATTATCTGTCAAGAGGTAGAATCAGTTGAGGACTATGATGAATACTGCCATTATGTTGCAGGATTAGTATGCTTGGGATTGTCTAGACTTTTTCATGAAAATTGTCTTGAGGATTTCCCTCTAGATTTCATGTCTTTTCAATTAGTTTATTTCTTCAGAAACTAAGCATTATAAGAAACTACTTTGAAGCACACCAAGTCAGTCAATAATACCATGATGCGTTTAAACAAATGCGTGAGTAGATTATGAATAAAGATGATTTGGTTGCAGGTATGAATGTTGGAAAGATTACATCCATACTAAACAGTGGAAAAAGCTACTTTGCTAGGTGTAGCCTCCAAATCACATCTAGTGACAGCTTGAGAAAGCCTTATCTGATCACTCTAAAGGATTATCTAACATATTTCTGCTCAAGAAGATGCAGTGGTACTCAAAGATTCATTTTGAATATACCACTTGAGGAAGAGAAAGGGCATTCAATTGATAATCCAAGTCTCTACAAAATAGAACTCCAGAAATATGGTGGAGGTTTATTAGTTTCAAAAAGTGGGGCTACATCTGGTGGTCTCCATAATTATTTTAGGCAAATTGCTTCATCCTTGAAACCTCACATAGAACCTGGAGTAGGACCTGCATATTCTATGTTTAATATTGACAACTATACAAGGGGTGAATCTGCATATAAAGGAGGGAGATTTAGTAATTTCATCACTAGATAAAGAAGAAATAAAAAAAAAGTAGAAGTCAAGAACACGTATATGCATTTTTTAGTAAAGTTGTTAGTTCATTAGCTTGCCATCAAATTTCCAGCTCTGAGTTTGATCTTCACTTTGTCTTCTTTAGAAAGCTAGAAATGTTTTGGCCTTCTATTGATCAGAGAAAAGGCATTGTGCCAAATTCTAAAGACCGCATCTTGATGCCAAGAAAACCAAATAATGCCTCACACGTAAATAGATGATATGTTGTAGGATGATTGAAGAGAGGTCCTATAGGTATCACAAAGACCAATTTATATCCTACAGAAGAAATAATTGAGAGCATTTTAGAGGATATCAAGCTAGTTTGTTAGGTGGATATCGCTCTTCACATCCTTCAAGGATGGGCTTGCTTGAAGCATTGTGAACCAAAGGTGTTTAGTATATATCCTTCAACATATAGGAGAAGATTGATGCAAAATAAAAATAATTGAGATCGTTGAAAGGAGAGCTCGGAGTAAAGATCACTTCATCGCAAGAGTTGTTACAAGTTGCAAATGCATAGATGTGTTGCAAAATAGAGTTTCATTGACATAACTTTAATTCAAGGGAGCGTATTCCTAGCATTATTTTTCAATTGTTACTATGGATAATCATAATTGGCCGAAGATGGGAAAATTCTAATAGCCCTTGATGTTGTGCACCTAACTGAAGGATTTTAATCTATGGTCATAGATGTTCCTCTACTTTTTATTTCAATAAATATCATAATATAGGCAACATGTGACACATTTTCCAAAGGGGGGCACAAACTTTATGAAGATATTTTCCAATACTCATATCTTCTGACTTAGTAATTGAAATTTTATCTTCAAATAAAGATAGTTATGTCGTGAAAGGAATGCGGAAGGTTATCAAGAAACAATTATGTGAAAGAGACTCTGTTATAGGTATGGTTTAAAACTAGTGGGGTTCTATCCAAGGGGGCTTGGTCTAAGGTGGTTTGATCAAACTCTCTTCAATTGGAATCCTTTAAATAGAAATTTTCAAGGCTTAAATCATTATATTTTCTAAAAATATGTGAATTCAGAAAAAATAGGGATCTCCTAGAAAGTGTAAACTACTATTGTGGCAACACCCATACATATATACTAATTTACATCTGCAATCTTAACATTTCATTGCTCTAATACAATATATTTTTAGATAGAAAAATCTTGGTTATATACATATACATATACATATATACATATATACTAATTTAAATCTGCAATCTTAACATTTCATTGCTCTAATACAATATATTGTATATACCTTTGATACGAGGAATGAAATGTTTTTCAAATTTTTATATGAAAAAAACTTGGTTATATTTATTGATTTACATCTACAATATTAACATCTTGTTCATCTTGATAGATCATAGGGAGTGGGATCTAAAAAATCTTCTCCACATATTTTTCCAAATGCTTAACATTGTCAAAATGTGAAAAAAAATAGATTTTTAGATAGCTAAGAGAGTCTGCTTATTACCAGTATTCAGATTTGTTCACCTTGAGAGCATATGCAAGAGCGATGCTTATGAATATGATTATGTGAAATATTGTAGAATTTAGAAAAGCGTGTCTTTGGACATTGGGAAGGCACACCAAGCCTTTGGGTTGGTATTCAAAATAATAATTAAATATTCATTTGTTGCTTCTCTATCTCTCAAGTCTCTCCCTCTTACCCCCTCTCCCTCTCTTGTTCCTCTCTCTCACTCCTCTATCTCTCTCTATCTCCACTCCCTCCTCCATTCCCTCTTCCCTCCCTCCAGCCACCCCTTCCTCTCCTTCCCTCTCTCCTCCCTCTCTCTCCATCCCTCCTTCCTCCCCTTCCTGGGCTCCAGATCCATCTCCAACCCCCCCTCTTCCCTCTCCCTCTCTCACTCCTCTCTCTCTCCCTATCTCTCATGTCTCCTCTCCACCCTATGTCTCAGGAATCTTCCTTTGGCTCCCTGCCTGGATAACTATATCCTCCACCTCCACCCCCTCCTCCTTCCTCTCCATCCCTTCCACCCCTCTCTCTCAGGCCTTTCTCTCTCTTAGGTCTTTCCCTCTCTCTTCCTCAAGTCTCTCCCTCCTATCCTTCCCCCCCTCCCTCTCTCTCTTAGGTATCTCCCTCCCTCTATCCCTCCACCCCCTCTCTCTCAGGTCTCTCCATTTCCTCCATCCTTCCTTCGTCCATCCTCCAGCCCCCCTCCCTCCTTCCTCCTCTCCTCTCCATGTCCTCCACCCCCCCCTCCGTTTCCCTTCCTTCCCTCTTTCCTCTATCCCCAGGGCTCCGTCCCTCCACCCCTCTGTCCTCCAGTCTCTCCATTTCCTTCCCTCTACCATCCTTTATCTCCACTCCACTCCACTCCTCTCTCCTCCTCCTCCTCTCTCTCTCTCTCTCTCTCTCTCTCTCTCTCTCCATTCCACCCTCCTTCCTCAGCACTATACCCTCAATTCCTCCAGCCCTCCACTATACATTTGGATCTTCCAGCCCCTCATCTCTCCCTTCCCTCCTCTTCCTCTCCTCTCTATCCTTCTCCTCAGTCTCCTCATCTGTGCCCTGACCCCTCGTCCCTCGAGCCCCTGCCCTCCTGCCACGTTCCCCTCCCAACCTCTCCATGTTCCTTCCCTTCCTCCATTCCCTTCCTTTCCTCCAGCCTCCATTCCTTCCTTCCTCCAGCCCCTCCTTCCATTAATCCACCAGCCTCAACCTTAAACCCCTAAACCCCCACCACCACCACTATACATTGGATCCTCAACCCTCATCTCTCTTTTTCCTTCCCTCATCTTCTCTCCTTATCTCTATCTCACTTATCCCTCCATCTCTCCCTCCCTCTCTACCCTAATCCCTCAACCCTTAAACCATTAAACCCTCAACCCTCAACCCTTAAACCCTAAACCCTCTACCCTCTACCCTCAACCATAATCCCTCAACCCTATACCCTCAACCCTTTGGTGAATTGATTTGTTACTTTTCATTACCCTTTTATATTACAATAAGAATAAAGGATAACCTAGGAAATAAAAAAATGCATGCATGACCAAATATTAGAAAGAAAAAATTAAATATACACATGGACCTATGACCTTGAAAATATTAATGAAATAGAATATAGTTTAGGGAACTTTCTCAAATGTATAAAACTCAAAAATAAAAAAAATGGACAATTGCATAAGACGTAAAATTTAAAACAAATAACACCTACAGACTCCTACCACATATTATAAGTAATTTTCATAGATTTTTTTGTATTCCTATTTGAATCTACAAATTTTATTTCAGTTTCTGGTCTCTTCTCTATTGCCTAACCAAGGTCTTAACAATGGAACCAATGTTAGCAAGAAAAGTGAAGGTCACTAACCAAAGTTATGAGCCACAAGTATTCTCTATGAGTTGTATTTATACCTCGATGGCAATAATGGTAGAAGGATCAAAGTTATAATTAGAATGTGGTATCTATAAGTTAACCTACTAACATGAATTATAACCAAGCACTTATCAAAAAATACACAATATATTCCAATATCATTTCAATACCCTTCGTCTTTCAATACATTCCCATCATTCATCTCTATCTGTTACAACTTATCTCTTATCTATAAATATATCTTTGTTTTGGGATGTGTCCCTTAAAAAATACATCCTTTCTTGTCAGGTCTAGTTAGCATTGAGCTTCACATCCTATTTGCAGAGGTTTGTGGTAAGGATTATTGTTGTTATGGACCTTAATTCTACCACTTACCCTACTAACATTATCCCCCCTTTCAAAACTATGTATTGTCCTCAAGACATATAAATTAAGTTACTTAGTCGGTAGGATGTTCTTGTGTATCTCCTTCAGGTGGATAAAAGTGATATCCCATTGGAATTTTTCCTGCTAAAGAAGATTGTTATGGGAATTAAATTTGTGTGAGGATCTTTTTTGCTTCTAACAAGGTAGTGGATATTTGAATTTGTTGTGATATTTTTTGTGCATTGCGGATAAGGCATATGATGTGGGATAATTGTAGACTTACAACATCCCTCAGCTATTTGAATTGGCCCTTAATCTTCTCATGCTAATCTTGTAATTTTTGTAACTAAATATGAATGGTTTCTAGTTGTTCCCTTATATAAATATATCCATTTTTTGTTGAGCATCATAATTATTTCCTACTTGGATAAAAAAAAATTCTATTTGTTTTATCTAGCCTTTACAATTCTTGGTTAGATTAGGCCATTGTAGAAATAACTGGTTTAAGGAATTGATGTCACTGTTTTATTTTTTTAGGGTGCTAACATTTGATTCTAGAACTGCATGGGTTATGACACACTTTTTCCTTTCTTCATCCATATTTTCCTTTCTAATATTTGCAATGATGGTTTGGTGGAGTTTGGATGCTTTTTGTTGCATATCTTGTATGAGACCATATACTAAGGTTTTTAACTTTTTTCCCCAATGGTTGTGATGTATCCCCTTGTACATGTGTGGTAACTTATATTGTATATCACTTATGACTCCCTCTAACTTCTCTTTGTTCTCCATATGTTTCTTGAGTATGTCTTCTCTAACTAATTGATGGAAAATATCTCCAAGTTGAAATTTTTGTAGGGGGGAGATGGGAGAAATATCAACTTGGGATCCAACCAATGGGAGATATAGCAGTTGTGGGACACAATTAATTCAATAAGTTTTTTGTTTATCCAAGAAGTCCTTGATTAATTGTATTGAATATTATGGTAGAGGAAGAAGGATTCTCTAATGATGGAGGGGATGTAAAAGATAGATCTTTCTCTATGGAATGATATATTCCAACAAATGGAGAAGATGGAAATTCTTAAAGTTTGGCTTCTTCCTCTTGGATCTCTGCATATTCCTTTTTAGTGGTTTCTACTATCTCCTCTTAAATTTATTTGGTAATGTATGTGTTTTGCATCATGAACTTATTCACCCTTTGCTTTGAGTGGAGCTCCCTAACATGTATTTTTGTTACCTTTTCCTTTTTTTAGAAATAGAAGAGGGAGTGATCTTTTATGAAGATTACTCTTTTAGTTGTTCTTTTTATGTGGCTTGTTCTATTCTTTGATTTAGAACTAAGGCTGACTCTTGTATAAATTGGTAACTCATTCCTTCCAATATATTTGTGGATGCCACCATGTATTAGATGAATTCATCCTCAATGATTTCCTTATTGGGAGCCCCCATATCTTCATATGTTGCCACTGTATTTTCCAATACCTCTAGTGTGAACAAATCATTGAAGAGTGTATTCACATCCAGGAGAGTTTTAGGTTGTTATTCAATGAATTGTTCTTCTCCTTATTTCTCCTTATCAAATTATTATGCCTCCTTATGAGCCTATTATTTTTCTCTTTTCTTTCTTCTTTCCACTCTCAGTTGCATAAGTGCTTCGGTGGCTTCTTCCACTTATTTTTCACTCTATGGAGGTGTTGTAGGCAATTTTCTCTTCACCTTTCCCTTTCTTTCTTTTGACTATATAGAAGCAACCAAAGATACCCTTACTTGTAGTGATCTTCATGACATAGAAGTAATCTCTTGTTTTGGTAGGGTTTGTCTAGATAGATATACTCATCACATGGATTTGACTTATGATTATCCAAATCCATCCTTCCTGCTCTGTGAAATATGAAAAATTCTTTCATTTATCTAGTTTTTTCTCCTATATTTGACTATATTATGGTAGATATGCCTCTTTCCTTGGCCATAACAATATCTTCCAATAATATTCAAATTTGGTATGGTTTATCTCCATTAGGCTTGACATGAATGTACTTTCATACATATTATGTGTAGGTCACATTGATGGGGACTTTGGAGAAAGCCCCTTTAGGATCCACCTCCATAGATTTATAGGGGAACATTTTATATTTGGGTCAAGGCTTCTATTAAATATTTACAAGCATAGGTGCGCATTTATCCAAATTATGTGGTGGATACAAAAAGTAGAGCTCGAGTTAGGGTTTCACAAAATGAGCTCTAGATTACACAATGAAAACAAGCATATGCAAAAGTATAGAATAGTATGGATGGATCAAATATTTATAGATTTCCAATAGTGGAAAGTGTATTTAATGTAGTAGTTATTTCTTACCTTCCCACATTTTCCTAGCAATTGTATTTTTCTACAACTCCTTTTTGGTGAGTAAAGTTAGTGTTTATAGTACGAATATGTTACAAGTATATTAATATAGGGTAAAATTATGAACTTGTGTTACACTTTTGTAAAGGAATCTACCAACACAAACATAAATTCTCAAATGTGACTGCATAAAAGTGGTCTTTATGTTTTGAATTTAAAAATGTTGTAAACTAATGAAATGTAAAACACTTTATGAAGATTATTCTTGTAATTTTTAAATTTAAAAAAATTCTTTTGATATATATGTTTTAAATTTAAGAGAAATCTTTGAATTGCTGAAAATTTTAGGAAAAAGTGACGTTGAGTTGATGTCAAGAAAAAAATAGAAAACATTTTTATTTTCCCTTGAATTTATTTTCCAAATAGATAACTTCAATATATACTGTATGGAAAAAAAATTAAAAATTGATGTATATTTTCCTCATAATAATGTGTTAAAGTCAAACATACTAGAATTTGATAGTTTTCATTTGACACCAACTATTATCTAATTTTTTTATCATTTTCAAAAAAATATATACCTTTTTGGTGAGGATTCTCTCCTCTAGTGCACCATATATTTTTCATTTTTTAAAATATTTTTAGTATATTTCTTTAATTTCTAATCATCCTCATTTTTTATTTTAACAACCTACTTACATTATTAAAAAAAATATTAAACCAGTTAAAATATATAAAAAATATATTTGTATTCTTGACTCCAAGCTCTACAAAAGAGTATTTTTTTTATTTTTTTGAAAAAAATAATTTTGACTAGAGAAATATCATGTTCAAGTGGAAAGTTCTAAAAATTTCTGAAAAAAGATGAGGTAGTTGCTAACAAGGATACCACATAGACAATTTCAAGTGAAAGGGTTTTGACCCAAACCATTTCAGTCAAAAACATACAGGCAAATTGAATTGCATTTTAAATCAACAAAGGGAAAAAATTTGTTTTGTTGTTTCGGGTGAAAGGGTTTCAACCAAAACTTTATGTGCCACATATAGGCCACATAGTTTTGGGCGAAACTATTTTTCCCAAAACAGGTTTGCTCATAACTATTTAGTTGTCTGAAAGTGTGACACATGCTTGTGCTTTTACCCATTAAAAAATTATAAATGTTTTATTCTATGGTTTGTTTGTAATTTTAATCTTGTATTATTAACATAACATTGTAGCTCCATGTCATCAAGTGTCCTCAATTCAACCACTCCAGACTATAGTATATCATCATTATAATATGGCCCTAACCATATCACCTTCAATTTTCATTTTTATATGTTGATAGATTTCCAATTGTCTATTTTCATTTAGTTTCTCCAAGTCTTCAATTCTTTGCTTTAGGATTCATATTTAGTGAGTCTTAGAGTGAGTTTGGTATAAAAATTTGGAACTATGAAGTTTAGGGGTACATTTGCATCTATCCCATACACTATCTCAAAGGGATAAAACTTTATGGACCATTTGTAGGTAGTCCTATATGCCCATAGTATTGCAAGTATCTTTATATCCCAATCTATTTTATCGCTATTGCATATTTTAGTTAAATAAGATCCTATTATTTTGTTTAGGGCTTCACTTGCCCCTTTTTTCTTAGGGTGATAGGGAGTACTCTTGTTACATGTTATCATGAAACTCTTTAGTAACTCTAGACAATGACTTTATTTACAAAATGTTTGCCTTGATCACTATTTAACTGAGTGGGCATCCATATCTAGTGAAAATAATCTCGTATAGGAAATTTGTGGCAGTTCTTATAGTATAATTCTTAGTTGGTTCTACTTATTCCCATTTAGTGAGATATTCCACATTGGTTATGATGAATTTGGCTTTGGATAACTTGGTTGGTGGGTCTATTGGTCCAATAAAGTCTATAGTTGATTTATCGAATGGCTCTTGATCCAAGATTGGATGTATAGGAATTTCATCCCTTGCACTAGGTCTTCATACCCTTTGGAAAATATCACACCACTTTGCAACTTTGTATAGAGTAGGACACCATAGTCATACCAAGTTTAATTTCTCTATGGTGTTATCTCTCGAATTGTGAGCACCATATATCCCTTAATGAGCTTCTCTAATTATCTCTTTCCTTTTATGTTCACACACTACTCTTTGAATGATGTCATCTCTCAAAATTTTGTACAACTGTCCCTCAATGTGAAAGTTATAGACTTCCACAATAATATCTATTTATCTTGCGGTGACATATCTAGTGGATATTTTCATATAGAGATTAATAATGCCACATCATGAAGTTCTCATGGTACTGCAACTACCCTAAACAAGTTTGCACTAGGAAAATCATCTTATTGATCATTTGGTTCTTCACAGATTTTAATTCTTGAGAGATAGCCTGAACGTTGATTATTTCTCCTTGGTTTCACCATGATGTTAAAGTTGAATTATTGAAAGACCAGCAACCATCTGCATATTCTCCCTTAAATTATTGGCCTATTCAATAAGTACTTTAATGGTTCATGGCCAATATAAAAGGTGAATGGTGTAGAAAAGAGGTAATGACTAAATTTTTTTAATACATACACCATTGCTAAAGCTTCCATTTTTGTAGTAGTATAGTTATTATTTTCCTAGATAAGAGTTTCCCACTTGTAAAAACAATAGGATGATCCTTATTTCCTCTTGGTTATGTTAGGACTACTCTAATAGCTATACTAGATACATACAGATGGACTTGGAAGGGGACCATGTAATCCATAAAAATCCAAATTGTTGCCTCAACTATCTTATGTTTGAGTGTGTTGAAGGACTATTGGCACTATTCGCTCTGATTGATGCTTTTATTAGATTTCTTCTTCATAGTTGTTCTATTGGTGTTGTAATTTCCACGTATCCTCTGATGAACTTACGATGGTATCCCATCTATCCTAAGAAATTTTTCACTTTTGGTGTTCTTTTTGGTGTAGAAGGGTCATGATAAGTGCTACTTTCATTAGGTCTACAATTAATCCTTCTTTGCAGATAATATGTCTTAGAAGTGTACCAAATGGTACTATAAAGATGTATTTCTTTATGTTCATTGAAAATTTCAAACTCCTACATCTCTCCAACATTGTCTTGAGTGTTTGTACATGGTTTTTCACCAACCCATATATTATTTAGTCATCTAAGTATACTTTTAGGAAATCATGTATAAAATATTTAAATATTATTATCGCCAGAAAAAATGACACTAATCAGTTTTCATGTGCGCGGGTCATATTTCATGGTGTTGGAACTATGTTGCTTTACGGTTATAATGTAGCATGAAGCCCAGACAATGCCCATTTAGATACTAAATTCAGGAGCGACCCATCTTTGAAGGTGTTTGTGAGTGTTGTAAGACATTTCTACATTCTTCAGACTCTATTTAATACATTTCTAGAAATCCTGTACACTCATCAAAAGCACTGTTTTGAAGTGTTGTAAAGTCTTGTAACAAGTTTCCACACTTTTTCTGGCGCATTCTCACTATTTACACACTTTTCTGCATTGCTTTCTATTTTGTGCATACCCTCATGGCCTTTATATTGAGTTGTATTTTTTGGATGTTATCACGACCAGCCCATTTAAATGTTATTTCGTACATGTTTTGGAGTCCCTGGGTGGGACCATTCACCATGTTGAAGAATGGGTCCCACTTATTTCTAAATTTAAAATATTTTAAATTTCCTTTAGGGATTTGTTGAAATCACTTCGGTGTGGAGCCTATGATGAGGTGTGAATAGTGCACAAAGGCACCGGTGTTAATAAATAATGCTAATTTTCACCTCGTTTTACATCACCCTCCTCATTACATTCCAAGCATTCCATCTCACATTTCAAGCATTCAAGCATTTTACATCTTTTCAAGCACTTTGAAGTTGTCATTGACATTACTTCAGATTTGTGACATCAAGGATTTGGTAAGTTAATAGCTATTGCATGTTGTTAATTTATCATTCCTTTGCATTTTATTATCTTTTCAAGGGTTTAATTACCAAAAGTGGGGTTTGACCAAGCAAACCCCTATTCACTAACCCCTAATCATTTTTCCCCTTTGTGCTTGTTTGTTTGCAACCTTTGTTTGTAGATTTGACAGATAATTAGGTGTTAAAGATTGATTTTCATGTCAACTAGGTGCTTCAATTCAACATAAGTCAAATTCAATCTTGGAGAAGGATATTTGTCTGTTTTCTGCATATTTTACCCTGGCAACTCGGCATGCGGACATTATCAAATCTGGTGTTGCAGATTTGTCTCCTAATTTTTCAAAAATTTGGGAGAGGAATAATTCACCAACTATGGAAAATGAGTCCCACCTTAGGACTAGAAACTTGAGTTTTGTTAGATTTCAGATCCCGACAGACAGAAATCAGCTCCCGACAGTTTTTCATCAGTAGGTGAACTGATTCACCACCCTGGAAAAATGAGTCCCACTGTGATAAATCAGTAACTTTCATCAACATCCAGAACTCTCCAAAATCATCCTACTTCATCCAGGTGCACTCATATTTACCCCTGTACCTTTTATTCTGCATATTTCTTTCAATTTCTTCATTCTACATAGTTGTTTGCATATCAGAGTGTGTTTTCAAACATAGCTTTAATTACACGTTTGCATTCATTTTAGTTCATTTTAATAAATCAATTGCATTTAGTTAAGTTCATTTACATCATATCACATTGCACACATCCTAAATTGAATAAACCATTAGCATTTTTGGACCCAATGTAATGTCCCCTTTTAGTTGACATTGACATATCAACAGGATTAGCCTATTAACGGCTCTCGTAGGCTAATGAGGCATGGTGAGAGAGTCATCTGGCAGTCATTTGGTGATTACTTGGCTTAGTATTTGATTGGAGTACGATTTTCCATCATATATCATTATTGTTTCTATTTATGGAAACCTTATTTTATAATTTGATGTTGTGATTGCACTTTATTAATAATATAATATTTTAATATTTTATAAAGTGCAAATAATTAAAAGATATTGGAATCTTCTAGAAGTCAAAAAGGTAATATTATTTTATTGAGGCCGACCTCTAGAGGAAAATGCATAAATAGACCTTGAGGTCTCACTATTGGGCAGGCAGATTTGATGTTGATGATTGATGATTTCTTCTTGAGTATTTGTGGAGCCAAGTGGTCTACAGATAATCAAATTGATCTTTGGGAATGAAAACTCCCATTGATAGCATAACTGAGGGAGTGAAATATCTCTTGAAGGGTTGCATTATTGGAGGAAGGTATCTCAGCCTTTCTATTTGTGCTAGATTGGAGAAGAAATACAAAGAATACAAGGGTTTGATGCATATCCATTTGCAGATTATAAGGCATTGAAGATTCATTGTGGAATATTTTTATTTGTTGAATGCTTTCACGTTGGTACCTCTGATACCGTGCTGCGGGCGTTGTACTTTATCCTGGTGAGTTTGCTTCACGGTGGCTTTGCTTTAAATGGATATAGGTTGCAGCGCGCTATGGTTACGTGAATAGTACCCGATGCTGATTACTTTTAATGGGGCCCAGCTGAGTGATAAGTTACAAACTAGCTTGTTGGGCGTTTGGCCGATGTGAATAGTTTTGAGCTGGCGTTGTTATTTTCATGATGTTTGGCTACTTACTATAAGGCATTGTTGTAGGTGATAGTTGATATCAAATTTAACCATCTTGATCATATGTATTAAAGCCAAGAGTCTTGGCCATTCTATGAAGCATTGTAATGATCTGCCATTTAAAAAGAGAAGGAATAAGTAGTTGTCTCGTTGTATTAGTTCTGATCATTGTAGGAGGATGCATGATAACTGTATGACAAAATGCTAAGGGCTGTAGATGCAATATTTTCACTTAGTTCTTTATGAATGCATTCAAAGTTTCATAGAAGCATTATATTTTCAATTAGAGGTTGGGATAGTAGTAGCAGAAGATAGTAATATTCACAAACCCCTTTTTCATTCAATCTTGCGAACTGAAACAACATACCAGCTACAATACACTTTGCATACAAAGTGTTTGACACAATTACAAGCCAGCCAAATGCAAGAATAAAGGACAGATTGGGTAGGGTTTGTTCATGATTGCTTAGTACCAGCATTAGAGCATTGGAATGCACACATTTGGAACACTTTGAAATCCTTTTCAAGCAAAAATACCAGACTAAAATTATGTACCAACAAGGTTAGACTTTGCATTTGAGTTGTTTGACAATATTCCTTGGGGCAAGACATCAAAAAAATTTATATCAAATTGGGCAAGTGATATTACAGTGGTATCATAGTGGTTTCCTGCCATCCTTTAGGTCGGAAATTGTCTTCATTTATGCAACAAAGTGACAGGACCAAGAGATATACAGCTAGAGAACAAAGGAAACAAACACAGTGGCCACTACAACCTGAATAGGACACTTTATCAGCAGTTGTTGCAGCAAGACACAAAGAGATCGGTGACACCATGGAGGAAAGAAGAGAAGGTGATCCTCCTAGAAATGAAAGAAGGAATGTGGATAGAGGTGAAGAATTGTTGGAAAGAATGGCCCAAGCATTTGAAGTATTTTCAGCTTCCTTGCAGCAGCAGATTCAACAAAACAGAGTTATTTTGGAAAATAGAACAAGGAATAACAGGGATCAAGATGAGGACAGGAGTGTAGTTGGGTCAAGGAAAGGGAAAAGAACCACTTCCTGTACTGTTGATAGGCCATCTCGACCTACCTTTCTAAGGGAAGAGCGGGTTATAGAAGAGAATGTTGAAGATATTGAGGAGCCTACTTTCGCTGATGCATATATGGCTACTCATGATGAATGGCAACTATTGACACCAGAAGCCCAAGAACTCATGCATTTTGATCATTTTGTACAAACAAGGATGGACTACTACAGGTCTCGGCAGGAGAGGAGACATAGGAATCAGAACAAGGATCTTAAGCAAGCTACCAATAAGCTTACACTACCTATGTTTGATGGTAGTGGCAAGATTACTGCACAATCATGGATTCATAAATTGGATACTTTCTTGGCTCTTCGACCCATGACAGAAGAGGAAGCCATCAAGTATGCTACTTTACATTTGGAGGGTGCAGCACACGAATGGTGGTATCATGGGTTAGTTACATTGCAGCATAATCAGATCACATCTTATCAGGAATTTGTGGATAGATTGGTGGAACGTTTTGATAAGAAGGACCCAGAATCATACTTCAGAGATTTGGCTCAACTCAAGCAAGTTGGGAGTTTGGAGAACTACATCGGATACTTTCAAAGATTGTCAGTAATGGTTCCCAATATCTCAGAGAGACGGCTGGTAGTGTTATTCATGGAGGGCTTATTGGAGCCTATGTGAGGATGGATAAAATCCTTTGATCCTCCTACTCTTCAGGAGGCAATGAAGAAGGCTAGGAGCATGGAGTTCACAGCACCAAAAGGAAAGAGCTCGCATAAGGATGTCCCTTCAACAAGCAATGAGACTCCTCCACAACCAGACAAGAAAAAGAAATCAGCACCTATGATGGATGAGGAGACACGAGAAGAATTGAGGAAGAGGAAATTATGCTATTGGTGCAAGGAGCCTTACAACAAGGATCATGATTGCCCTTTGAGGCCTTAGGGCAAGGCAAACCGTTTCATGTGGGCATACTTTGAGGACTCTGATTCTGATGAAGTTGATCAGCAGGTTGCTTCAGAACTTGATCAGGATGAGAAAACTTCTGCTCCCATGGCATATATTGCCAATGTTCAGGATGAGACTACATTCAGGTTTAGAGGGACAGTTGATGGACAGCTTTGCATCGCTATGCTTGATACTGGTGCGACACATAACTTTATTAATGGAGATTTTGTAGCTCGGTGCAAACTTCAGGTTGAGGATTTTGATGGATTCAGAGTTCGAGTAGCGGATGGATATACTCTTGCATGCACCAGAAAGGTTGCTAATCTCACCTTGAGATTGAACAACTATGAGTTACATTCATATTTTTATGTGGTCAACATGGGAGAGATGGACATAGTTTTGGGAATGAAGTGGCTCCAGGACTTGGGAGTATGTACCCTCGATGTACCTAAGATGGAAATGTATTTTGAGGTTGATGGTAGGAGGCATGTATTGAGGGGAATTACAAGTGGAGGTTTGCATTCTATCAGAGGGTTGGACAGTAAGAGGAAGGGAAAGGTGATTCAGGAGAAACATGAGATGATTCTCAATCCATTGTTCGAGGTGGAAGCTACTTGGTCATATGACAATCCACTCTATGGCTTGGATGATAATAGCTCTCTTGATTCCAGTCTTGAGATGATCATTGTTGATAGTATTTGTGATCCTACTAGTCCATCGGGATTGCAAATGGGACTCACAGAGGAGATTTCAGAGGTGTACATGGTGAGGAATGCTTACAATTTCATTTTTGATTCTCATGTACATGACCTATTCATGATGCACAATTCAGGTGTGCATGTGATGGATAGTTTGGATGATAGTTTATCTTGCGCAAAGTTTGGAGGCAAGGATGATCAGTCTCTTGACTTACTTCCACTTGAGGCTTATACTTCTATAGCACTTGGTGATGGTATTGAGTTGGTACGACAGTTTCAGTTTGAGCAAATGTTGCATAAATTGTTTGGTGATGACAAGGACATTATGCAGTTCTTCTTGTGGGATCCAAGTGGTGAATTGCTTGAGGACAAGCAATTTCAGGAGGGGCTGACTATAATGTCCCCTTTTAGTTGGCATTGGCATATCAACAAGATTAGCCTATTAACGGCTCTCGTAGGCTAATGAGGCATGGTGAGAGAGTCATCTGGCAGTCATTTGGTGATTACTTGGCTCAGTATTTGATTGGAGTAAGGTTTTCCATCATATATCATTATTGTTTCTATTTATGGAAACCTTATTTTATAATTTGATGTTGTGATTGCACTTTATTAATAATATAATATTTTAATATTTTATAAAGTGCAAATAATTAAAAGATATTGGAATCTTCTAGAAGTCAAAAAGATAATATTATTTTATTGAGGCCGACCTCTAGAGGAAAATGCATAAATAGACCTTGAGGTCTCACTATTGGGCAGGCAGATTTGATGTTGATGATTGATGATTTCTTCTTGAGTATTTGTGGAGCCAAGTGGTCTACAGATAATCAAATTGATCTTTGGGAATGAAAACTCGCATTGATAGCATAACTAAGGGAGTGAAATATCTCTTGAAGGGTTGCATTATTGGAGGAAGGTATCTCAGCCTTTCTATTTGTGCTAGATTGGAGAAGAAATACAAAGAATACAAGGGTTTGATGCATATCCATTTGCATATTATAAGGCATTGAAGATTCATTGTGGAATATTTTTATTTGCTGGCTGCTACAGTAATGCTACAGTACCCGTGCTACAGTGCTGCGTACAGTGATTTGCTACAGTGCCGCGCTATAGTAGTCGCTACAGTACCGCGCTACAGTTCCGTGAATAGTACCCCGTGCTACAGTACTTTGGCCAAATTTGGTGATAGAGATTACAAACCAGCTTGTTGGGCATTGTCAGCTGTAAGAGCTCCTTACCATTGTAGAAAAGGGATGTTTGCATTGTTATTTTCATGATATTTAGCTGCTTACTATAAGGCATTGTTGTAGGTGATAGTTGATATCAGATTTAACCATCTTGATCATATGTATTAAAGCCAAGAGTCTTGGCCATTCTATGAAGCATTGTAATGATCTTCCATTTAAAAAGAGAAGGAATAAGTAGTTGTCTCATTGTATTAGTTCTGATCATTGTAGGAGGATGCATGATAACTATATGACAAAATGCTAAGGGCTGTAGATGCAATATTTTCACTTAGTTCTTTATGAATGCATTCAAAGTTTCATAGAAGCATTATATTTTCAATTAGAGGTTGGGATAGTAGTAGCAGAAGATAGTAATATTCGCAAACCCCTTTGTCATTCAATCTTGCGAACTGAAACAACATACCAGATACAATACACTTTGCATACAAAGTGTTTGACACAATTACAAGCCAGCCAAATGCAAGAATAAAGGATAGATTGGGTAGGGTTTGTTCATGATTGCTTAGTACCAGAATTAGAGCATTGGAATGCACACATTTGGAACACTTTGAAATCCTTTTCAAGCAAAAATACCAGACTGAAATTCTGTACCAACAAGGTTAGACTTTGCATTTGAGTTGTTTGACAATATTCCTTGTGGCAAGACATCAAAAAAATTTATATCAAATTGGGCAAGGGATATTACACCCAATCTCTCTCCTTTTAGGTGAAAACCCTAGAAGTGCTAGAGTAGCATTCGGGTCCCAAAAATCTATGGTTCATTTTGGTGAGCCTGACTCTTGAACACTTTTTATTCATTGCATTGTAGTCTGAATTTTCATTAACATTCAATTAGCCCATTGTTTTTTTATTGCATTCTAGGACCTTTCATTTTTCATTAGTGAAACATTCATTTAGTTTTCATTTTTGCATTCAATTTCACTGAAAAAGGTAAAAATATGCATTCTACATTTGTACTTGCATTTTTTAGAGCATTTAAATCATCCTTAAAACTCTAAAAAACACTAAAAAAAATTCATACTGGGACTCATTCGTCACCTAGGGCAAATCAGTCCCTCTATACATTTTCATTAGCATTTCTAAAATTTTGTTACCATCTGTCTACATTATAGCTTCTTGTTCCTGCATTTTTTTTCATTTATAGATTCTCTATTTTACATCTATAATTTACATCATGGCATTTTCTTTCAATAAATTCTAGACTTGTTTAAAATCCTTGGTAGACATGTCAAATTGTGCATTTGGTTGTGACCCTAATGACCTTGAACAACCTCATGCTCCTTCAAATCCTCATGATTGTCCTCCTCATGATGTTGACATCATTGGAGAAGATGATGTTAGCATGAATAAGTTTTGCAATGACTGCCTTGACAACCTTGAAGCCAATGCAGCTTTTTACCGGTCCATGAGATCACAAGATCTTCCCACTGTTGCACCTCCTGATTACTTTGCATATTTACATCTTGAATTCAATATAGGACCTAAGGTTCCTCCCTTAAGTGGACCTAGTTCCTCTCAACCACCACAATCCCACCCATTCTGTGAGCATACAATCACAAACAATCCTATCAACCTTGAGGACACATATGGTAAAGGATTTATTATTTTGAGTAAACAAGGTTGTGACACAAAAAATGAACATGACATCCATCAAATTCTTAAACAACAATCCATTGAAGCCAACACAATAGGATTAGGATATCAAAATCCTTCTCATCCTAAGAGACATCCTCTTCAATCTAGGAGACTTTTGGATGTTGGAACAGTCATCTTGAATTCTCCTCCTAATTTAAACATTCTTCTTCCACATGAACAACCTTTATCTCCTAATGATAAGGATGTTAGGATCCCCATGGGTCCTTTTCTTCCTTCTATTCATGAACAAGGAGAATATAGCAAACGTATACGACCTTACAAACTCAAAAATATTACATCCTCCACCTGAATGTGAAAGGAGACTTCAATTACTCTTAAAAAAAGGTCTTATACTTTTACCACCTGTGAATAGGTTGGTTATTTTTCCTAAGGACTCTAACATCCCTTTTTGCAAATATCATCACCTTCTTGGACATCGCACTGAAGAATGTCGGACATTGAAGTAAATACTAGAAAAGTATCACTTCACTGATACCGATTGGTTCCCCCTCATACCTTAAACATAATTAGCGCCCTTTATCATTCCATAGTTGTAGAATTTATTCTTCTCACTATTGCATGATTCTTTTCCATCAACCATCTTGGCTCATTCTTACCTTTACACTTTGTGGAAGGTAAGACATTGCTAGCCTTTCCCTTGTGATGCATTTTCCCTTGTCCCTTAACTATGTTATTCCTTTTCTACTTATCTCTTTAAGATTGAGAAACCAATAACTTAGTTAATGGTTGACTTACATTTGCATTCATTTTTCTTTTTCTTTTCATGTGTGTATCGTGTTCCCCCGTATTGTGTGTTTGATGTTTCCTCTCTTTGTACACTTCTTCTATTTGTCGTTATATATTTTGTTTTTTCCTTTTGGGGATGACGCAAAGCGTAGAGATGACATATGTCTCTTCCATGTTGACCCACAAAGGTCCTTTTCTTTTTCTCTTTTTTTTTTGTGTTTTCCTTTTGGGGATGACGCAAAGTGTAGAGACGCCCTATGTCTCTTCCATGTTGACCCACAAAGGTCCTCATCTTTTTCTCTTTTTGTTTTGTGTTTTCCTTTTTGGGATGATGCAAAGCGTAGAGACGTCCTAGGTCTCTTCCATGTTGACCCAACCCCTTTTTCCATTTCCTTTTTCTTTGTCTTTTTCTTGTGTTTTTCCTTTTGGGGATGACACGAGGCATTGATACCAAAATGTCTCCTTCATGTTGACCCAAAAGATTTTTCACTTTTCTTCTTTGTTTGCTTTTCACTTGTGTTTTCCTTTTGGGGATGATGCAAAGTGTTAAGACCGCAATGTCTCTTCCATGTTGACTCAAAACAAACTTTTTTTTTGCTCTCTTTTTGTCATTCTTCCAATTCTATGTACTTAGGGGAATGATGATAGTTTTGAGCTCTTTAAATCAACAACATTGTAGCAACGAACATGTTGACCCCAAATCCATAGATCCCTTATGTGTTTGGTGTGTTTTTTTTTCTAGGGGGGCAACTCCCTTTCTTTCTTTTTCATTTTTCCTTGACATTACGCAACCTAACTTCGAAACATATGACTTGGCATAGGGCTTTCCAGGTTAGCTCTCATGTCTTGTTTTCTTTTTATTTTCTTCCTCTTTCTACTTTAAAGTCATTTCTCATAGAATGATGTGTAGCAATTCCTTTAAAGTTGGAGGCATACATTACCATTAATTCATATGCATTCTTGGTTCATAGCGAAGCCTTGTCATTTACGTGATGCATTTTTTACTTTGTGGATGACATTGTTGGGTGTGATGTGTCGCTGCTAGGAGTTGTGATCTATCTCAGCATATTACGGTCCTCTTGGTGGTTTGATGGCGGCCTGCTTGCATCCCCCTAAGTTGTGAATACATACACTATTCATTGATTGTTGCTCTTGGAGACATTGGACCTAATCGATTCCCCTAAAGTGTAGATAACCTGGATGGAACAAGGACTCCTTCCAGTTCAGCTACGTTTACCACTTTTGCTTTGCACGTTTTACATCTCAATCCTCCGTTTAATTTTTCACCTTGCATAATGTAACTTGCATGATTGTGGTACCCTTTTCTTTTTTTTCATGACATTTTTCTTTGTGGTACCCTTTTCTTTTTTTTCATGGCATTTTTCTTTGTGGTACCCAGCGGCATGACTTTTCCCCATATCCACCTTTGTGTTTGTGAGTGCATACCAACTAGCATGTGTATCTTACTTTTTGGGCCTTCTCACCCCATGGATAGCCTGAATTTTTGTGGCCCTAGAGTGAGTACACATTCTCTTTTTCAAACAATCAACCTAGATCTCTTTTCACAACTAATTGGATTGACAATCAAAGCTTCATTCAATTATTCTCAACACTTGTGTGTTCCTTTGTCCTTATGCCTAGTTTGCCATGCGATCTTCATCCTGGGGGCTAGATCATCCCTCTTGATCATTGTATTCCATCTTGCTAACGTAAGTGCATTTGAACCCTCCCCTCAATGTTCATGGCTACTTTAGTGTGAGTTTGAATCAAGTTCATCCTCTCACTAAAGTGGTGGCTAAATGTGCCATAGAAAAATGGGCCCTTGCCATTTCCATGGCCTTTTAGGTCTTGTTTCATGGTGTTGGAACTATGTTGCTTTGATTTTATAATGTATCATGGCTTGAACATGCTTATTTAGGTACTAAAATTCAAAGAACGAAATCTTGTGAAGGTGTTGTGAAGTGTTGTAATACATTTCTACATTCTTCTAGACTCTATTTAATACATTTCACCTAGAAATCATCTTTTTACTCATCAACAAGTCCTATTTTGAAGTGTTGTAAAGTCTTGTAACAAGATTTCACACTTTTCTAGGCACATCCTCACTATTACACCTTTCTCATGCTCTATTTTGTCCCTCTATGCCCTCATATGCTTATATTGAGTGTATTT
>VDFB02260714.1:0-55838 GCA_007258455.2 Sequoia sempervirens | reverse complement strand
AGAATAAAGGATAACCTAGGAAATAAAAAAATGCATGCATGACCAAATATTAGAAAGAAAAAATTAAATATACACATGGACCTATCACCTTGAAAATATTAATGAAATAGAATATAGTTTAGGGCACTTTCTCAAATGTATAAAACTCAAAAATAAAAAATGGACAATTTCATAAGACGTAAAATTTAAAACAAATAACACCTACAGACTCCTACCACATATTATAAGTAATTTTCATAGATTTTTTTGTATTCCTATTTGAATCTACAAATTTTATTTCAGTTTTTGGTCTCTTCTCTATTGCCTAACCAAGGTCTTAACAATGGAACCAATGTTAGCAAGAAAAGTGAAGGTCACTAACCAAAGTTATGAGCCACAGGTATTCTCTATGAGTTGTATTTATACCTCGATGGCAATAATGGTAGAAGGATCAAAGTTATAATTTGAATATGGTATCTATAAGTTAACCTACTAACATGAATTATAACCAAGCACTTATCAAAAAATACACAATATATTCCAATATCATTGATACCCTTCGTCTTTCAATACATTCCCATCATTCATCTCTATCCGTTACAACTTATCTCTTATCTATAAATATATCTTTGTTTTGGGATGTGTCCCTTAAAAAATACATCCTTTCTTGTCAGGTCTAGTTAGCATTGAGCTTCACATCCTATTTGCAAAGGTTTGTGGTAAGGCTTATTGTTGTTATGGACCTTAATTCTACCACTTACCCTACTAACATTATCCCCCCTTCCAAAACTATGTATTGTCCTCAAGACATATAAATTAAGTTACTTAGTCGGTAGGATGTTCTTGTGTATCTCCTTCAGGTGGATAAAAGTGATATCCCATTGGAATTTTTCCTGCTAAAGAAGATGGTTATGGGAATTAAATTTGTGTGAGGGTCTTTTTTGCTTCTAACAAGGTAGTGGATATTTGAATTTGTTGTGATATTTTTTGTGCATTGCGGATAAGGCATATGATGTGGAATAATTGTAGACTTACAACATCCCTCAGCTATTTGAATTGGCCCTTAATCTTCTCATGCTAATCTTGTAATTTTTGTAACTAAATATGAATGGTTTCTAGTTGTTCCCTTATATAAATATATCCATTTTTTGTTGAGCATCATAATTATTTCCTACTTGGATAAAAAAAAATTCTATTTGTTTTATCTAGCCTTTACAATTCTTGGTTAGATTAGGCCATTGTAGAAATAACTGGTTTAAGGAATTGATGTCACTGTTTTATTTTTTTAGGGTGCTAACATTTGATTCTAGAACTGCATGGGTTATGACACACTTTTTCCTTTCTTCATCCATATTTTCCTTTCTAATATTTGCAATGATGGTTTGGTGGAGTTTGGATGCTTTTTGTTGCATATCTTGTATGAGACCATATACTAAGGTTTTTAACTTTTTTCCCCAATGGTTGTGATGTATCCCCTTGTACATGTGGTAACTTATATTGTATATCACTTATGACTCCCTCTAACTGCTCTTTGTTCTCCATATGTTGCTTAAGTATGTCTTCTCTAACTAATTGATGGAAAATATCTCCAAGTTGAAATTTTTGTAGGGGGGAGATGGGAGAAATATCAACTTGGGATCCAACCAATGGGAGCTATAGCAGTTGTGGGACACAATTAATTCAATAAGTTTTTTGTTTATCCAAGAAGTCCTTGATTAATTGTATTGAATATTACGGTAGAGGAAGAAGGATTCTCTAATGATGGAGGGGATGTAAAAGATAGATCTTTCTCTATGGAATGATATATTCCAACAAATGGAGAAGATGGGAATTCTTAAAGTTTGGCTTCTTCCTCTTGGATCTCTGCATATTGCTTTTTAGTGGTTTCTACTATCTCCTCTTAAATTTATTTGGTAATGTATGTGTTTTGCATCATGAACTTATGCACCCTTTGCTTTGAGTGGAGCTCCCTAACATGTATTTTTGTTACCTTTTCCTTTTTTTAGAAATAGAAGAGGGAGTGATCTTTTCTGAAGATTACTCTTTTAGTTGTTCTTTTTATGTGGCTTGTTCTATTCTTTGATTTAGAACTAAGGCTGAATCTTGTACAAATTGGTAACTCATTCCTTCCAATATATTTGTGGAGGCCACCATGTATTAGATGAATTCATCCTCAATGATTTCCTTATTGGGATCCCCCATATCTTCATATGTTGCCACTGTATTTTCCAATACCTCTAGTGTGAACAAATCATTGAAGAGTGTATTCACATCCAAGAGAGTTTTAGGTTGTTATTCAATGAATTGTTCTTCTCCTTATTTCTCCTTATCAAATTATTATGCCTCCTTATGTGCCTATTATTTTTCTCTTTTCTTTCTTCTTTCCACTCTCAGTTGCATAAGTGCTTTGGTGGCTTCTTCCACTTATTTTTCACTCTATGGAGGTGTTGTAGGCAATTTTCTCTTCACCTTTCCCTTTCTTTCTTTTGACTATATAGAAGCAACCAAAGATACCCTACTTGTAGTGATCTTCATGACATAGAAGTAATCTCTTGTTTTGGTAGGGTTTGTCTAGATAGATATACTCATCACATGGATTTGACTTATGATTATCCAAATCCATCCTTCCTGCTCTGTGAAATATGAAAAATTCTTTCATTTATCTAGTTTTTTCTCCTATATTTGACTATATTATGGTAGATATGCCTCTTTCCTTGGCCATAACAATATCTTCCAATAATATTCAAATTTGGTATGGTTTATCTCCATTAGGCTTGACATGAATGTACTTTCATACATATTATGTGTAGGTCACATTGATGGGGACTTTGGAGAAAGCCCCTTTAGGATCCACCTCCATAGATTTATAGGGGAACATTTTATATTTGGGTCAAGGCTTCTATTAAATATTTACAAGCATAGGTGTGCATTTATCCAAATTATGTGGTGGATACAAAAAGTGGAGCTCGAGTTAGGGTTTCACAAAATGAGCTCTAGATTACACAATGAAAACAAGCATATGCAAAAGTATAGAATAGTATGGATGGATCAAATATTTATAGATTTCCAATAGTGGAAAGTGTATTTAATGCAGTAGTTATTTCTTACCTTCCCACATTTTCCTAGCAATTGTATTTTTCTACAACTCCTTTTTGGTGAGTAAAGTTAGTGTTTATAGTACGAATATGTTACAAGTATATTAATATAGGGTAAAATTATGAACTTGTGTTACACTTTTGTAAAGGAATCTACCAACACAAACATAAATTCTCAAATGTGACTGCATAAAAGTGGTCTTTATGTTTTGAATTTAAAAATGTTGTAAACTAATGAAATGTAAAACACTTTATGAAGATTATTCTTGTAATTTTAAAATTTAAAAAAATTCTTTTGATATATATGTTTTAAATTTAAGAGAAATTTTTGAATTGCTGAAAATTTTAGGAAAAAGTGACGTTGAGTTGATGTCAAGAAAAAAATAGAAAACATTTTTATTTTCCCTTGAATTTATTTTCCAAATAGATAACTTCAATATATACTGTATGGAAAAAAAATTAAAAATTGATGTATATTTTCCTCATAATAATGTGTTAAAGTCAAACATACTAGAATTTGATAGTTTTCATTTGACACCAACTATTATCTAATTTTTTTATCATTTTCAAAAAAATATATACCTTTTTGGTGAGGATTCTCTCCTCTAGTGCACCATATATTTTTCATTTTTTAAAATATTTTTAGTATATTTCTTTAATTTCTAATCATCCTCATTTTTTATTTTAACAACCTACTTACATTATTAAAAAAAATATTAAACCAGTTAAAATATATAAAAAATATATTTGTATTCTTGACTCCAAGCTCTACAAAAGAGTATTTTTTTTATTTTTTTGAAAAAAATAATTTTGACTAGAGAAATATCATGTTCAAGTGGAAAGTTCTAAAAATTTCTGAAAAAAGATGAGGTAGTTGCTAACAAGGATACCACATAGACAATTTCAAGTGAAAGGGTTTTGACCCAAACCATTTCAGTCAAAAACATACAGGCAAATTGAATTGCATTTTAAATCAACAAAGGGAAAAAATTTGTTTTGTTGTTTCGGGTGAAAGGGTTTCAACCAAAACTTTATGTGCCACATATAGGCCACATAGTTTTGGGCGAAACTATTTTTCCCAAAACAGGTTTGCTCATAACTATTTAGTTGTCTGAAAGTGTGACACATGCTTGTGCTTTTACCCATTAAAAAATTATAAATGTTTTATTCTATGGTTTGTTTGTAATTTTAATCTTGTATTATTAACATAACATTGTAGCTCCATGTCATCAAGTGTCCTCAATTCAACCACTCCAGACTATAGTATATCATCATTATAATATGGCCCTAACCATATCACCTTCAATTTTCATTTTTATATGTTGATAGATTTCCAATTGTCTATTTTCATTTAGTTTCTCCAAGTCTTCAATTCTTTGCTTTAGGATTCATATTTAGTGAGTCTTAGAGTGAGTTTGGTATAAAAATTTGGAACTATGAAGTTTAGGGGTACATTTGCATCTATCCCATACACTATCTCAAAGGGATAAAACTTTATGGACCATTTGTAGGTAGTCCTATATGCCCATAGTATTGCAAGTATCTTTATATCCCAATCTATTTTATCGCTATTGCATATTTTAGTTAAATAAGATCCTATTATTTTGTTTAGGGCTTCACTTGCCCCTTTTTTCTTAGGGTGATAGGGAGTACTCTTGTTACATGTTATCATGAAACTCTTTAGTAACTCTAGACAATGACTTTATTTACAAAATGTTTGCCTTGATCACTATTTAACTGAGTGGGCATCCATATCTAGTGAAAATAATCTCGTATAGGAAATTTGTGGCAGTTCTTATAGTATAATTCTTAGTTGGTTCTACTTATTCCCATTTAGTGAGATATTCCACATTGGTTATGATGAATTTGGCTTTGGATAACTTGGTTGGTGGGTCTATTGGTCCAATAAAGTCTATAGTTGATTTATCGAATGGCTCTTGATCCAAGATTGGATGTATAGGAATTTCATCCCTTGCACTAGGTCTTCATACCCTTTGGAAAATATCACACCGCTTTGCAACTTTGTATAGAGTAGGACACCATAGTCATACCAAGTTTAATTTCTCTATGGTGTTATCTCTCAAATTGTGAGCACCATATATCCCTTAATGAGCTTCTCTAATTATCTCTTCCCTTTTATGTTCACACACTACTCTTCGAATGATGTCATCTCTCAAAATTTTGTACAACTCTCCCTCAATGTGAAAGTTATAGACTTCCACAATAATATCTATTTATCTTGCGGTGACATATCTAGTATATATTTTCATATAGAGATTAATAATGCCACATCATGAAGTTCTCATGGTACTGCAACTACCCTAAACAAGTTTGCACTAGGAAAATCATCTTATTGATCATTTGGTTCTTCACATATTTTAATTCTTGAGAGATAGCCTGAACGTTGATTATTTCTCCTTGGTTTCACCATGATGTTAAAGTTGAATTATTGAAAGACCAACAACCATCTGCATATTCTCCCTTAAATTATTGGCCTATTCAATAAGTACTTTAATGGTTCATGGCAAATATAAAAGGTGAATGGTGTAGAAAAGAGGTAATGACTAAAAATTTTTAATACATACACCATTGCTAAAGCTTCCATTTTTGTATTAGTATAGTTATTATTTTCCTAGATAAGAGTTTCCCACTTGTAAAAACAATAAGATGATCCTTATTTCCTCTTGGCTATGTTAGGACTACTCTAATAGCTATACTAGATACATACAGATGAACTTGGAAGGGGACCATGTAATCCATAAAGATCCAAATTGGTACCTCAGCTATCTTATGTTTGAGTGTGTTGAAGGACTATTGGCACTATTCGCTCTGATTGATGCTTTTATTAGATTTCTTCTTCATAGTTGTTCTACTGGTGTTGTAATTGCCACGTATCCTCTGATGAACTTACGATGGTATCCGATCTATCCTAAGAAATTTTTCACTTTTGGTGTTGTTTTTGGTGTAGAAGGGTCATGATAAGTCCTACTTTCATTAGGTCTACAATTAATCCTTCTTTGAAGATAATATATCTTAGAAGTGTACCAAATGGTACTGTAAAGATGTATTTCTTTATGTTCAATGAAAATTTCAAACTCCTACATCTCTCCAACATTGTCTTGAGTGTTTGTACATGGTTTTTCACCAACCCATATATTATTTAGTCATCTAAGTATACTTTTAGGAAATCATGTATAAAATATTTAAATGTGTGTCATAGAAAAATGGCCCCTTATCATTTTCATCGCCTTTTAGGTCTTGTTTCATGGTGTTGGAACTATGTTGCTTTGATTTTATAATGTAGCATGGCTTGAACATGCTTATTTAGGTACTAAAATTCAAAGAACAACATCTTTTGAAGGTGTTGTGAAGTGTTGTAAGACATTTCTACATTCTTCTAGACTCTATTTAATACATTTCACCTAGAAATCACCTTTTTACTCATCAACAAGTCCTATTTTGAAGTGTTGTAAAGTCTTGTAACAAGATTTCACACTTTTCTAGGCACATCCTCACTATTTACACCTTTCTCATGATCTTTTTTGTCCCTTTATGCCCTCATATGCTTATATTGAGTGTATTTTTGGATGTTATCCTGACAAAAAACATTAAATACAACATTATTCCTAACACATGTGTTTAGGTCCTAGGTGGGACCCATTCAACATGGGTGGCGAATGAGTCCCCCTTGGCCCCAAATTTAAAATATTTCAAATTTCCTTTCGGGATTTTATTCAAAATCACTTGATGTCGGCCTATGATGAGGTATGAACAAATACTAAGGCACAAGTGTGTATAAATATGCTATTTTCACCTCATTTTACATCTCCTCATTCATTCAAGCATTCCATCTCACATTTCAAGCATTCAAGCATTTTACATCTTTTCAAGCACTTTGAAGTTGTCATTGACATTACTTCAGATTTGTGACATCAAGGATTTGGTAAGTTAATAGCTATTGCATGTTGTTAATTTATCATTCCTTTGCATTTTATTATCTTTTCAAGGGTTTAATTACCAAAAGTGGGGTTTGACCAAGCAAACCCCTATTCACTAACCCCTAATCATTTTTCCCCTTTGTGCTTGTTTGTTTGCAACCTTTGTTTGTAGATTTGACAGATTATTAGGTGTTAAAGATTGATTTTCATGTCAACTAGGTGCTTCAATTCAACATAAGTCAAATTCAATCTTGGAGAAGGATATTTGTCTGTTTTCTGCATATTTTACCCTGGCAACTCGGCATGCGGACATTATCAAATCTGGTGTTGCAGATTTGTCTCCTAATTTTTCAAAAATTTGGGAGAGGAATAATTCACCAACTATGGAAAATGAGTCCCACCTTAGGACTAGAAACTTGAGTTTTGTTAGATTTCAGATCCCGACAGACAGAAATCAGCTCCCGACAGTTTTTCATCAGTAGGTGAACTGATTCACCACCCTGGAAAAATGAGTCCCACTGTGATAAATCAGTAACTTTCATCAACATCCAGAACTCTCCAAAATCATCCTACTTCATCCAGGTGCACTCATATTTACCCCTGTACCTTTTATTCTGCATATTTCTTTCAATTTCTTCATTCTACATAGTTGTTTGCATATCAGAGTGTGTTTTCAAACATAGCTTTAATTACACGTTTGCATTCATTTTAGTTCATTTTAATAAATCAATTGCATTTAGTTAAGTTCATTTACATCATATCACATTGCACACATCCTAAATTGAATAAACCATTAGCATTTTTGGACCCAATGTAATGTCCCCTTTTAGTTGACATTGACATATCAACAGGATTAGCCTATTAACGGCTCTCGTAGGCTAATGAGGCATGGTGAGAGAGTCATCTGGCAGTCATTTGGTGATTACTTGGCTTAGTATTTGATTGGAGTACGATTTTCCATCATATATCATTATTGTTTCTATTTATGGAAACCTTATTTTATAATTTGATGTTGTGATTGCACTTTATTAATAATATAATATTTTAATATTTTATAAAGTGCAAATAATTAAAAGATATTGGAATCTTCTAGAAGTCAAAAAGGTAATATTATTTTATTGAGGCCGACCTCTAGAGGAAAATGCATAAATAGACCTTGAGGTCTCACTATTGGGCAGGCAGATTTGATGTTGATGATTGATGATTTCTTCTTGAGTATTTGTGGAGCCAAGTGGTCTACAGATAATCAAATTGATCTTTGGGAATGAAAACTCCCATTGATAGCATAACTGAGGGAGTGAAATATCTCTTGAAGGGTTGCATTATTGGAGGAAGGTATCTCAGCCTTTCTATTTGTGCTAGATTGGAGAAGAAATACAAAGAATACAAGGGTTTGATGCATATCCATTTGCAGATTATAAGGCATTGAAGATTCATTGTGGAATATTTTTATTTGTTGAATGCTCACGAATACTGTTTATTTCTGATTTAATACGATGATTTTACTCTTGTAAGCACTAGTCTTTCTACACCCGCTTTAGTGGAAACGTGAATAGTACCCCGTGCTACAGTACTTTGGCCAAATTTGGTGATAGAGATTACAAACCAGCTTGTTGGGCATTGTCAGCTGTAAGAGCTCCTTACCATTGTAGGAAAGGGATGTTTGCATTGTTATTTTCATGATATTTAGCTGCTTACTATAAGGCATTGTTGTAGGTGATAGTTGATATCAGATTTAACCATCTTGATCATATGTATTAAAGCCAAGAGTCTTGGCCATTCTATGAAGCATTGTAATGATCTGCCATTTAAAGAGAAGGAATAAGTGGTTATCTCATTGTATTAGTTCTGATCATTGTAGGAGGATGCATGATAACTGTATGACAAAATGCTAAGGGCTGTAGATGCAATATTTTCACTTAGTTCTTTATGAATGCATTCAAAGTTTCATAGAAGCATTATATTTTCAATTAGAGGTTGGGATAGTAGTAGCAGAAGATAGTAATATTCACAAACCCCTTTGTCATTCAATCTTGCGAACTGAAACAACATACCAGCTACAATACACTTTGCATACAAAGTGTTTGACACAATTACAAGCTAGCCAAATGCAAGAATAAAGGACAGATTGGGTAGGGTTTGTTCATGATTGCTTAGTACCAGCATTAGAGCATTGGAATGCACACATTTGGAACACTTTGAAATCCTTTTCAAGCAAAAATACCATACTGAAATTTTGTACCAACAAGGTTAGACTTTGCATTTGAGTTGTTTGACAATATTCCTTGGGGCAAGACATCAAAAAAAATTATATCAAATTGGGCAAGGGATATTACAGTGGTATCATAGTGGTTTCCTGCCATCCTTTGGGTTAGAAATTGTCTTCATTTATGCAACAAAGTGACAGGACCAAGAGATATACAGCTAGAGAACAAAGGAAACAAACACAGTGGCCACTACAACCTGAACAGGACACTTTATCAGCAGCTGTTGCAGCAAGACACAAAGAGATCGGTGACACCATGGAGGAAAGAAGAGAAGGTGATCCTCCTAGAAATGAAAGAAGGAATGTGGATAGAGGTGAAGAATTGTTGGAAAGAATGGCCCAAGCATTTGAAGGATTTTTAGCTTCCTTCTAGCAGCAGATTCAACAGAACAGAGTTATTTTGGAAAATAGAACAAGGAATAACAGGGATCAAGATGAGGACAAGAGTGTAGCTAGGTCAAGGAGAGGGCAAAGAACCACTTCCCATACTGTTGATAGGCCATCTCGACCTACCTTTCTAAGGGAAGAGCAGGTTATAGAAGAGAATGTTGAAGATATTAAGGAGCCTACTTTCGTTGATGCATATATGGTTGCTCATGATGAATGGCAACTATTGACACCAGAAGCCCGAGAACTCATGAATTTTGTACAAACAAGGATGGACTACTACAAGTCTCAGCAGGAGAGGAGACCTAGGAATCAGAACAAGGATCTTAAGCAAGCTACCAATAAGCTTACACTACCTATGTTTGATGGTAGTGGCAAGATTACTGCACAATCATGGATTCATAAATTGGATACTTTCTTGGCTCTTCGACTCATGACAGAAGAGGAAGCCATCAAGTATGCTACTTTACATTTGGAGGGTGCAGCGCACGAATGGTGGTATCATGGGTTAGTTACATTGCAGCATAATCAGATCACATCTTATCAGGAGTTTGTGGATAGATTGGTGGAATGTTTTGATAAGGACCCAGAATCATACTTCAGAGATTTGGCTCAACTCAAGCAAGTTGGGAGATTGGAGAACTACATCAGAGACTTTCAGAGATTGTCAGTAATGGTTCCCAATATCTCAGAGAGACGGCTGGTAGTGTTATTCATGGAGGGATTATTGGAGCCTATGCGAGGATGGATAAAAGCCTTTGATCCTCCTCCTCTTTAGGAGGCAATGAAGAAGGCTAGGAGCATGGATTTCATAGCACCAAAAGGAAAGAGCTCGCATAAGGATGTCCCTTCAACAAGCAATGAGACTCCTCCACAACCAGACAAGAAAAAGAAATCAGCAACTATGATGGATGAGGAGACACGAGAAGAATTAAGGAAGAGGAAATTATGCTATTGGTGCAAGGAGCCTTACAACAAGGATCATGATTGCCCTTTGAGGCCTTAGGGCAAGGCAAACCGTTTCATGTGGGCATACTTTGAGGACTCTGATTCTGATGAAGTTGATCAGCAGGGTGCTTCAGAACTTGATCAGGTTGAGAAAACTTCTGCTCCCATGGCATATATTTCCAATGTTCAGGATGAGACTACATTTAGGTTCAGAGGGACAGTTGATGGACAGCATTGCATCGCTATGCTTGATACTGGTGCAACACATAACTTTATTAATGGAGATTTTGTAGCCCGGTGCAGACTTCGGGTTGAGGATTTTGATGGATTCAGAGTTCGAGTAGCGGATGGATATACTCTCGCATGCACTAGAAAGGTTGCTAATCTCACCTTGAGATTGAACAACTATGAGTTACATTTAGATTTTTATGTGGTCAACATGGGAGAGATGGACATAGTTTTGGGAATGAAGTGGCTCCAGGACTTGGGAGTATTTACCTTCGATGTACCTAAGATGGAAATGTCTTTTGAGGTTGATGGTAGGAGGCATGTATTGAGGGGAATTACAAGTGGAGGTTTGCATTCTATCAGAGGGTTGGACAGTAAGAGGAAGGGGAAGGTGATTCAGGAGAAACATGAGATGATTCTCAATCCATTGTTCGAGGTGGAAGCTACTTGGTCATATGACAATCCACTCTATGGCTTGGATGATAATAGCTCTCTTGATTCCAGTCTTGAGATGATCATTGTTGATAGTATTTGTGATCCTACTAGTGCATCAGGATTGCAAACGGGACTCACAGAGGAGATTTCAGAGGTGTACATGGTGAGGAATGCTTACAGTTTCATTTTTGATTCTCATGTACATGACCTATTCATGATGCACAATTCAGGTGTGCATGTGATGGATAGTTTGGATGATAGTTTATCTTGCGCAAAGTTTGGAGGCAAGGATGATCAGTCTCTTGACTTGCTTCCACTTGAGGCTTATACTTAGACTGCAGCACTCGGTGATGGTATTGAGTTGGTACAACAGTTTCAGTTTGAGCAAATGTTGCAAAAATTGTTTGGTGATGACAAGGACATTATGCAGTTCTTCTTATGGGATCCAAGTGGTGAATTGCTTGAGGACAAGCAATTTCAGGAGGGGTGGACTGTAATGTCCCCTTTTAGTTGACATTGACATATCAACAGGATTAGCCTATTAACAGCTGTCGTAGGCTAATGAGGCATGGTGAGAGAGTCATATGGCAGTCATTTGGTGATTACTTGGCTCAGTATTTGATTGGAGTAAGGTTTTCCATCATATATCATTATTGTTTCTATTTATGGAAACCTTGTTTTATAATTTGATGTTGTGATTGCACTTTATTAATAATATAATATTTTAATATTTTATAAAGTGCAAATAATTAAAAGATATTGGAATCTTCTAGAAGTCAAAAAGATAATATTATTTTATTGAGGCCGACCTCTAGAGGAAAATGCATAAATAGACCTTGAGGTCTCACTATTGGGCAGGCAGATTTGATGTTGATGATTGATGATTTCTTCTTGAGTATTTGTGGAGCCAAGTGGTCTGCAGATAATCAAATTGATCTTTGGGAATGAAAACTCCCATTGATAGCATAACTGAGGGAGTGAAATATCTCTTGAAGGGTTGCATTATTGGAGGAAGGTATCTCAGCCTTTCTATTTGTGCTAGATTGGAGAAGAAATACAAAGAATACAAGGGTTTGATGCATATCCATTTGCAGATTATAAGGCATTGAAGATTCATTGTGGAATATTTTTATTTGCTGGCTGCTACAGTAATGCTACAGTACCCGTGCTACAGTGCTGCGTACAGTGATTTGCTACAGTGCCGCTACAGTAGTCGCTACAGTACCGCGCTACAGTTCCGTGAATAGTACCCCGTGCTACAGTACTTTGGCCAAATTTGGTGATAGAGATTACAAACCAGCTTGTTGGGCATTGTCAGCTGTAAGAGCTCCTTACCATTGTAGAAAAGGGATGTTTGCATTGTTATTTTCATGATATTTAGCTGCTTACTATAAGGCATTGTTGTAGGTGATAGTTGATATCAGATTTAACCATCTTGATCATATGTATTAAAGCCAAGAGTCTTGGCCATTCTATGAAGCATTGTAATGATCTTCCATTTAAAAAGAGAAGGAATAAGTAGTTGTCTCATTGTATTAGTTCTGATCATTGTAGGAGGATGCATGATAACTGTATGACAAAATGCTAAGGGCTGTAGATGCAATATTTTCACTTAGTTCTTTATGAATGCATTCAAAGTTTCATAGAAGCATTATATTTTCAATTAGAGGTTGGGATAGTAGTAGCAGAAGATAGTAATATTCACAAACCCCTTTGTCATTCAATCTTGCGAACTGAAACAACATACCAGCTACAATACACTTTGCATACAAAGTGTTTGACACAATTACAAGCCAGCCAAATGCAAGAATAAAGGACAGATTGGGTAGGGTTTGTTCATGATTGCTTAGTACCAGAATTAGAGCATTGGAATGCACACATTTGGAACACTTTGAAATCCTTTTCAAGCAAAAATACCAGACTGAAATTCTATACCAGCAAGGTTAGACTTTGCATTTGAGTTGTTTGACAATATTCCTTGGGGCAAGACATCAAAAAAATTTATATCAAATTGGGCAAGGGATATTACACCCAATCTCTCTCCTTTTAGGTGAAAACCCTAGAAGTGCTAGAGTAGCATTCGGGTCCCAAAAATCTATGGTTCATTTTGGTGAGCCTGACTCTTGAACACTTTTTATTCATTGCATTGTAGTCTGAATTTTCATTAACATTCAATTAGCCCATTGTTTTTTTATTGCATTCTAGGACCTTTCATTTTTCATTAGTGAAACATTCATTTAGTTTTCATTTTTGCATTCAATTTCACTGAAAAAGGTAAAAATATGCATTCTACATTTGTACTTGCATTTTTTAGAGCATTTAAATCATCCTTAAAACTCTAAAAAACACTAAAAAAAATTCATACTGGGACTCATTCGTCACCTAGGGCAAATCAGTCCCTCTATACATTTTCATTAGCATTTCTAAAATTTTGTTACCATCTGTCTACATTATAGCTTCTTGTTCCTGCATTTTTTTTTCATTTATAGATTCTCTATTTTACATCTGTAATTTACATCATGGCATTTTCTTTCAATAAATTCTAGACTTGTTTAAAATCCTTGGTAGACATGTCAAATTGTGCATTTGGTTGTGACCCTAATGACCTTGAACAACCTCATGCTCCTTCAATTCCTCATGATTGTCCTCCTTGTGATGTTGACATCATTGGAGAAGATGATGTTAGCATGAATAAGTTTTGCAATGACTGCCTTGACAACCTTGAAGCCAATGCAACTTTTTACCGATCCATGAGATCACAAGATCTTCCCACTGTTGCACCTCCTGATTACCTTGCATATTTACATCTTGAATTCAATATAGGACCTAAGGTTCCTCCCTCAAGTGGTCCTAGTTCCTCTCAACCACCACAATCCCACCCATTCTATGAGCATACAATCACAAACAATCCTATCAACCTTGAGGACACATATGGTAAAGGATTTATTATTTTGAGTAAACAAGGTTGTGACACAAAACATGAACATGACATCCATCAAATTATTGAACAACAATCCATTGAAGCCAACACAACAGGATTAGGATATCAAAATACTTCTCATCCTAAGAGACATCCTCTTCAATCTAGGAGACTTTTGGATGTTGGAACAGTCATCTTGAATTCTCCTCCTAATTTAAACATTCTTCTTCCACATGAACAACCTTTATCTCCTAATGATAAGGATGTTAGGATCCCCATGGGTCCTTTTCTTCCTTCTATTCATGACCAAGGAGAATATAGCAAACGTAAATGACCTTACAAACTCAAAAATATTACATCCTCCACCTGAATGTGAAAGGAGACTTCAATTACTCTTAAAAAAAGGTCTTATACTTTTACCACCTGTGAATAGGTTGGTTATTTTTCCTAAGGACTCTAACATCCCTTTTTGCAAATATCATCACCTTCTTGGACATCGCACTGAAGAATGTCGGACATTGAAGTAAATACTGGAAAAGTATCACTTCACTGATACCGATTGTTTCCCCCTCATACCTTAAACATAATTAGCGCCCTTTATCATGCCATAGTTGTAGAATTTCTTCTTCTCACTATTGCATGATTCTTTTCCATCAACCATCTTGGCTCATTCTTACCTTTACACTTTGTGGAAGGTAAGACATTGCTAGCCTTTCCCTTGTGATGCATTTTCCCTTGTCCCTTAACTATGTTATTCCTTTTCTACTTATCTCTTTAAGATTGAGAAACCAATAACTTAGTTAATGGTTGACTTACATTTGCATTCCTTTTTCTTTTTCTTTTCATGTGTGTATCGTGTTCCCCCGTATCGTGTGTTTGATGTTTCCTCTCTTTGTACACTTCTTCTATTTGTCGTTATATATTTTGTTTTTTCCTTTTGGGGATGACGCAAAGCGTAGAGATGACATATGTCTCTTCCATGTTGACCCACAAAGGTCCTTTTCTTTTTCTCTTTTTGTTTTGTGTTTTCCTTTTGGGGATGACGCAAAGTGTAGAGACGCCCTATGTCTCTTCCATGTTGACCCACAAAGGTCCTCATCTTTTTCTCTTTTTGTTTTGTGTTTTCCTTTTGGGATGATGCAAAGCGTAGAGACGTCCTAGGTCTCTTCCATGTTGACCCAACCCCTTTTTCCCTTTCCTTTTTCTTTGTCTTTTTCTTGTGTTTTTCCTTTTGGGGATGACACGAGGCATTGATACCAAAATGTCTCCTTCATGTTGACCCAAAAGATTTTTCACTTTTCTTCTTTGTTTGCTTTTCACTTGTGTTTTCCTTTTGGGGATGATGCAAAGTGTTAAGACCGCAATGTCTCTTCCATGTTGACTCAAAACAAACTTTTTTTTTGCTCTCTTTTTGTCATTCTTCCAATTCTATGTACTTAGGGGAATGATGATAGTTTTGAGCTCTTTAAATCAACAACATTGTAGCAACGAACATGTTGACCCCAAATCCATAGATCCCTTATGTGTTTGGTGTGTTTTTTTTTCTAGGGGGGCAACTCCCTTTCTTTCTTTTTCATTTTTCCTTGACATTACGCAACCTAACTTCGAAACATATGACTTGGCATAGGGCTTTCCAGGTTAGCTCTCATGTCTTGTTTTCTTTTTATTTTCTTCCTCTTTCTACTTTAAAGTCATTTCTCATAGAATGATGTGTAGCAATTCCTTTAAAGTGGGAGGCATGCATTACCATTAATTCATATGCATTCTTGGTTCATAGCGAAGCCTTGTCATTTACGTGATGCATTTTTTACTTTGTGGATGACATTGGGTGTGATGTCCTTCATAAGTGTGATCTATCTCAGCATATTACATTCCTCTTGGTGGTTTGATGTGACACACTGCATCCCCTAAGTTGTGAATATACTATTCATTGATTGATGCTCTCTTGGAGACATTAGACACAATGTTCCCTAAGTATCTGACCTCGCACAAATTGAACAAGACTCCTTCGAACTTCCTTTACATTTTTACACTTTTACACTTTTGCATTTTTACATTTCTCATTTTACATTTTTTCACCTTGCATAATGTAACTTGCATGATTGTGGTACCCTTTTCTTTTTTTTCATGACATTTTTCTTTGTGGTACCCTTTTCTTTTTTTTCATGGCATTTTTCTTTGTGGTACCCAACAGCATGACTTTTCCCCATATCCACCTTTGTGTTTGTGAGTGCATACCAACTAGCATGTGTATCTTACTTTTTGGGCCTTCTCACCCCATGGACAGCCTGAATTTTTGTGGCCCTAGAGTGAGTACACATTCTCTTTTTCAAACAATCAACCTAGATCTCTTTTCACAACTAATTGGATTGACAATCAAAGCTTCATTCAATTATTCTCAACACTTGTGTGTTCCTTTGTCCTTATGCCTAGTTTGCCATGCGATCTTCATCCTGGGGGCTTGATCATCCCTCTTGATCATTGTATTCCATCTTGCTAACGTAAGTGCATTTGAACCCTCCCCTCAATGTTCATGGCTACTTTAGTGTGAGTTTGAATCAAGTTCATCCTCTCACTAAAGTGGTGGCTAAATGTGCCATAGAAAAATGGGCCCTTGCCATTTCCATGGCCTTTTAGGTCTTGTTTCATGGTGTTGGAACTATGTTGCTTTGATTTTATAATGTATCATGGCTTGAACATGCTTATTTAGGTACTAAAATTCAAAGAACAAAATCTTGTGAAGGTGTTGTGAAGTGTTGTACTACATTTCTACATTCTTCTAGACTCTATTTAATACATTTCACCTAGAAATCACCTTTTTACTCATCAACAAGTCCTATTTTGAAGTGTTGTAAAGTCTTGTAACAAGATTTCACACTTTTCTAGGCACATCCTCACTATTACACCTTTCTCATGCTCTATTTTGTCCCTCTATGCCCTCATATGCTTATATTGAGTGTATTTTTGGATGGTATCCCAACAAAAGACATTAAATACAACATTATTCCCGACACATGTTTTTAGGTCCTAGGTGGGACCCATTCGCCATGGGTGGAAAATGAGTCCCCCTTGGCCCCAAATTTAAAATATTTCAAATTTCCTTTCGGTATTTTATTCAAAATCACTTGATGTCAGCCTGTGATGAGGTATGAACAGATACTAAGGCACAAGTGTGTATAAATATGTTATTTTCACCTCATTTTACATCTCCTCATTCATTCAATAATTCCATCTCACATTTCAAGCATTCAAGCATTTTACAACATCTTTTCAAGCACTATTCAAGCACCTTGAAGCTACCATTGACATTACTTCAGATTTGTGACATCAAGGATTTGGTAAGTTAATAGCTATTGCATGTTGTTAATTTATCATTCCTTTGCATTTCATTGTCTTTTCAAGGGTTTAATTACCAAAAGTGGGGTTTGACCAAGGAAAACCCCTATTCACTAACCCCTAATCATTTTTCCCCTTTCTGCTTGTTTGTTTGCAACCTTTGTTTGTTACAAGTTATTAGGTGTTGAAGATTGATTTTCATGTCAACTAGGTGCTTCAATTCAACATAAGTTAAATTCAATCTTGGAGAAGGATATTTGTCTGTTTTCTGCATATTTGACCCTGGCAACTCGACATGCAGACATTATCAGATCTGGTGTTGCAGATTTGTCTCCTAATTTTTCAAAAATTTGGGAGAGGAATAATTTACCAACTATGGAAAATGAGTCCCACCTTAGGACTATAAACTTGAGTTTTGTTAGATTTCAGATCCCGACAGACAAAAACCAGCTCTCGACAGTTTTTCATCAGTAGGTGAACTAATTCACCACCCTGGGCGAATGAGTCCCACTATGATAAATCAGTAACTTTCATCAGCATCCAAATCTCTCCAAAATAATCCTAATTCATCTAGGTGCACTCATATTTACCCCTATACCTTTTGTTTTGCATATTTCTTTCAATTTCTTCATTCTACATAGTTGTTTGCATATCAGAGTGTGTTTTCAAACATAGCTCTAATTACACATTTGCATTCATTTTAGTTCATTTTAATCAGTCAATTTCATTTAGTTAAGTTCATTTACATCATATAACATTGCACACATCCTAAATTGAATAAACCATTAGCATTTTTGGACCCAATCTCTCTCCTTTTAGGTGAAAACCCTAGAAGTGCTAGAGTAGCATTCAAGTCCCAAAAATGTATGGTTCAAAATGCATCAACCATTATTTTTATAAAGACTACTAGAGAATTATTTAGTTAGTTTGAAGGGAATGTTTGTATACATCAATAATCCCCATTCAGTAGGGAAAATGGTCTTAGGCTAGTCTTCTTCCTTGATTCTCACCTAGTGGTAACCAAAAAACCCATCAAAGAAAGAATAGATTTCTCTTCTTACCATTGACTCCAAGATTTCTTCAGTGAATTTGGTAGGGAATGGATTATGGATGTAGGATTTATCAAGTTCTTATAATTCCACATAAATACTTATCTCTCTAGTTTTCTTATTTTGTACAACCATTGGGCTGATCCATTTCAAATCTTCCACTAGTTTGATTATCTAGTTTGATTATCTATGTTGTTATCATTTTGTCTAATTCTATTTTGACCTTATTTTTCATGTTAGGGTTAGGTCTACAGTGTCTCTTCTTATGTGGTTTGGTCCCCTCTTTTAGTTGAATCTACATCATGTATGCTTCCTCTTTGATGCCCTTGAGGTCAGTGAATGTTTGAGGAAATAGATCTTCATACTTGGACAGTATTTCAATTACCTTCATAACCACTTCTTCATCCCAATAGTCTCTATTTTTTGTTAAATTAGGATTATCTATGATGACTATGTTTTCTTCTCTTATTTTCAAGGGCTAGGCATAATACTCACTGTTGGAGTCACTACTCATCTGCATTTCTCTTTCCCCTTCGACCACTTGGATATCTAGTTTTGGTTCTTTCTCTCCATATCTTTGATGTATTGTGTAATATCTCTTTCTGATAAGTTGAGTCTCCTCCTCCATCGAATCAATCAATTTTCATACCCCTTCTATTTTTGGTGGTGATGGAGTGTGTTCTTATATATTAATATTATTCTCCTCTAGTAGTCTAAATATAAGTTCCTTTATCATCAATAATGCAATATGAATATTTTCATCATCATCATAAAAGAGAAAGAATGAACGAAGTCTTGTTGGAGTTCTCCCCAATCCTTTGTTTATTCTTCTATCTTGGTTTATGTGTTAGGTTTGTACTATTTGTGTTAGATTCCAATAAAGAAATTGTATGTATAACCTATTATCATACTCCCTCGTTACTTCCCATCCTATTATGCATATGTCTAGGTGGTCCTCAAGTGGAAATGATCTCTAATATTTATGGATTATTTTATATTCTCCTTCTATTGATAGGTATCATATTTTGATTAGTATTTTGAATGCATACCAATGGAGAATGTTATCCTTGTGGTTCTTCTACTAGCATGTAACATTACACACTAGGGTGTCTTGTAATGCAACAATCCACAAATCTTCCTTATCAAAGGTTCTCTCCATATCCTTCAAGTACCCATTGAGATCTCCAACTCTTGAATAGTAGGGTAGCTTAATATCTGAGATACCTCTTTAAATATGGTTTAGGTAAATTGGTAGCTAGAAAATAAGGCAAGAATATAATTTACTTCATTTTTGAACTGTGTGATGCTTTTTCTTCTTCTGTGATAATTTACGGAATATTCTTGGAATGCATGCATATCATGAACACCTTATTGAATCCAAATGCCTTATGGGATGTTAATTTTGGTTCTTCTTAGAGCCAAGCACTTAAAACTTCTTTATTTTCTATACTTTTTTTGTCACTTTCTAAGTGTATTTCCCCTTCTATATTTGGTTCTTCAAAAAAATCAGTTCTTGGGAGTTTGGAAATGGAGTGAATTAACCTAGTGTTCCCCTCTTCATGTTCCATTGAAGATACTTCTAGGTATGGTTTGTCTGCATCCAACCCTAAAGATATAAGCGCAGAAAAAATCTTTCTCAATAAAATTATTGCAATTCTCGCCTCACAAACGTGTCCCATCTTTTCAACATAAATGTAACTGCCAGTCAAGCGTGCATATCATTTAGGATAAATATTACACTCCAACTTGTGATGTATAAAGAGAAAACTACTTTTAAAACACAAAAAAGAAAGAAAAATATTTTTTGGTTGATGAAAGATTGTTGATAAATTGGGGATGCTCCTACATTAAACATCACATAACTTGCATATCAATACAACATGTATCTCAAGTGAATTTAATAAAATGAATAATACATCATATTTTCTCAACCAAAATTTTGATCACATGTAGTAAGCTAATACAAAAATAAATGAAGTTGTTTAAATTCATTTCATCGTATTAAGTAAGCATAATTATATACATGATCTAACAGGAAATTTTTGAGGTTTTGTTTAAAGGACTACCTTAATCATTCCCCCACTTTGGTGTTCCACCTCCATGAATAGCCATATACCAACAATTGTATGGAAAGATGATAAAGAGAGTATAGAAATGGAAATACCAAGCAATACTCAAACAGCAATATGCTACTACGCAAGTAGATGATGCAAAATTAAATGGAAATGGATGGATATCATCTTCTCAACCACGTGCTCTCAAGGAAAATGGATGAAGATGTGAGCTCAAAATCTCTCCAAAGCCAATGTTGTCGCAAAAATGAAGAGGAGGAGCCAACAAAGAAACAACTTGCAGCTACAATGAAGGTGGTGAAATGTGAAGGAGATGAAAGTGAGTGTTGAGCAAGTGTGTAAAGCGAATTTCAATCAAGAAGTTGAAGAAGCCAGAGTAAATCAAGAACATAGCCATTTGAAAAGAAGAATGGAGAAAAAAGGGTCATTTGTAGTCAGTCAGAGGGGTAGGAAGTGTTACACTTCACATCCAATGGAGAAATATAACGCCTTTTCATATTCCAAAGGTGGGAATCCTGTCAGGACGACAACACGGCATGCACGCATCCCCGATAAAATTCCTCCACTGACACGTAAAACAGCTACCAGGTGGATGGGAATTGGGAAATAGAAGTAGATGTGCAAAGTACATCATTGGGATCACATTTTCTAAGGTAAGGGGTGTGTAAATGGGGAGTTTGTAAGGGGTGAAATTTCACACCATTACATTTTCCCCCCACTTTAGTGAACATAAGTGTCAATGAATGCACAGTAAATTAGAGTGAAGGAAGTTGAAGAGAATATACCTGAACCGTCAAGGAAGCAGACCATAATCTAACATGCTTGGATGTGTAGGAGTGAGAGAGAGAGTCGTATCCATAGGTACTCTATTCTATGGAGATTTGAAAAAACTCTACAGGTGCTCAATCGTACAGAATTGGCTCCACGAGTGCTCAATCCCACAAAAGATGAACAAAGGGTTCTATAGGTGCTCGATACTGCAAAATGAAAATGCTTTAAAGGTGCTCTATCCTGCTAAGGAGGTGCCATAGGTCCTCAGCCCTGGGGGGCTAGAAATGGAAAGCTCCGCAGATTTTGATGGGCCCTTACAGGTGCTTGTTCCTACAAGGAAAGCTTGACGAGGTGCTCTGTCCTCCAAGATTGATTGTAAAAGAAGCTTCACAAGTGCTCGGACCTACAAAGCAACATGTTAATTCATAGAAAAAACATGTTAGGCAAGAAAAAGTCACACAGATAGACAAATAGTCATATCATGGAACAAGCAATTGAAGGAGAAGCTTTCAAAGGGATCCCTCGAGAACCCTTCAAGACTACAAGGGGTCCACACAAAGGGATGCTTCGTTTGAAAATCGATGACATTTTTACAAATGATCTTATAATCAAGGAATCCTTTTGAAGGATTCTCTTTCGTCGAGGAATTTGAGAAAAGAAGAATGGCCTCCTTGAAGGCGAATTCTCAATTCTTTTTGTTACAAATTTGATTTCAAAAGAAAACCTTGCTAAGTGGATCTTGAAGGATGTGATTTTCAAAAAATGCAAAAATCTTTAGCAAGGGATTTTTTGGCCACTAAATACACCTTATTGAAAATTGGAGAAGTAGGAGCCCCCTCTTAGGATGGTGCATGTGAACTAAAGGAGCACATGGAATCCTAAGGAAAGGAAGAAAAGATGCAAATATGCCGTGGTCCATGATACATGATGAGATGTAGACATGGAAATGTTGTCGCACATGCGAGGGACAACACATAGGCACCATGTAACATAAAGAAGCAATCAAAGAAAAGAGAAATATGAAAAGAAAGATAAACTAAGATGAAGAAAACAATAGACAAAGGGATCTAGGAGTCTGGGGTCATATCATCTCATCAAAATAGGTAATACGTAGTGTAGGAGTGAAAGATCATCAATCCCAGGAATTCCTAGATGTAAAGAATAGCACGTGAAAACAAAAGAAAAATAAAAAATTAGGTCAACATGGAAGGGAGGCCTAAATTCCCCCAAGACTTTGCATCATCCCCAATTATCAAAAATCAAGATACAACATATAGAAGAATGACACAACACATAGAGGAAGTTTATGACACAATTTCACTCTTGTATCCAAGCACCTACAATGGTGACAAGGGTCCTCTAGGAACACATAAAAACAAGCATGGTGGAAACACAAAACACACACAAATCTAATCTACAGATAAAGAAGAGGTACTCCCCTAGTCCTCATCATCCAAGAGGTCTTGGTTCTCCAAATCTAGATCATTAGAAGGGGAGGGCAGATGAGCCTGCAAGGGAAGGATAACAAGGGGAGCACCCTCTGACTCTCCTACAACAAGAGCTAAGGAAAAGGGCTACTCAAGGTCTTCTTCAATCAAATCCTATGAGGTAAACATCATTGATCTTGTAAAGATTGCCAACAGAACCAGGATGTCATCTACTGAGATAAACATGCACTTAACAGGAGCGTCATGTGTTAACTAAGTAGGAGATGAAGGAGGCACCCAAGATCCACCATCAATCTCATCAAAAGAGATGGTGACAATCTTAGGAGATGCATGGGATGCCTCTATTACAAGGACGGTGCAAACCAAAGCAAAATCATCCCCCAAAGAAGGCAATCCCTTCTTACAACCTCCATTGGAAGTGAGGTTTTCCTCCAACTTATGCTTCATCAAAGGATACGAAATCCCCACAAAGGAAGCAAAAGGCGACGAGGAAGAGGACAAGGCCGCAATGGACACCACCATGGTGTCTGGAATGTCCACGAGCTAAGAAAATGGAGGGGTGTCTGGAAGGGACATCAGAAGAGGAGGCTCCACTGAGGGAGCAATGAACACTTGAACCCTTTTGGGGTGAGGGTCGCCAGCACTCGCAGAGGAGCCAGAAGCAAGATCAAGGCTACAGGGATTGAAGCAGAAGGAACAAAAGAGGGAGGCATAGTAGGAGCTGTCAAAATAGGAGTTGTGGGCTCCTCTTTTTCCTTCTATGTGGCAGCTTGCTTAGCAGCTAGAGCCTTCCTCTAGTGCTTACACTCACACGCAAGTCTATTTTTTGACTTCGCAAGCTAAAAATCACTACTTGAGAGGGAACAAGAGGCTCTTGTTCCACCATAGGCATGTCTTCCACAACCATTGTTGATGGAAGGGCAGCCTCCTAGATGGGATCTGAAGTAGGAATCACAGGAGCAGATATTGAAACAAGTGGAGAAGCAAACTCAGGCACCTCAACGGTGGGCCTCTTCCCATTCCTGCCAGAGGGGAAAGAGTAGTAGGAGGATACAGAGGCCAAGATGCAGGGGCAACTCCAAGAGGGCCCTTCCCCTTACCATAGACAGTGGGCCTCGACACTATGGGTAAGATGGGAAGTTTGAATACTTGATGCTTGGCCTTCCACCAAGCGAGCACCATCAAACTCCCCATGCAATACACAAGAGAAAATTCTGAAGTCACCACAGCAAGGCAAGAGGTAGAAGTGGATGAGATAGCAGAAGAAGAGGAAGGCTCTTGGGCATGAGCAAACTTCCCCTTCCCCTTTTGAGAGGAGGAGGAGGTAGCCTGCTGCTACGCAATCATAGAGCCTTTAATGGAAATAGCATAAGGGGAGATAGGGTAGGTCACCTTTGGTGCTATGCCCCCATTCTTATATTTAACATAGATGTGGTACAACAAGTTTGTTCTTGGAGGAAATGGACCAACGGGGGTAGGCCAGAAGTGATCTAATGAGTAGCCCCCATGTGAAACCAGAGGTTTATATCCAGTGTCATGCACAACATGCACAGAGCCCTCATGAAAAAACTTCAAACACATATGGATCACCGAAGTGATTGCATTCATGGAAACTAGCCATGGGATGCCTAGTTTCACTCTAAACAAGTCTGACTCTAGGATGATATTGAAAGGATAATTTATAGTCTTGGGTCCTACCAAGACTGAGAGAGTGATGGAACCAATTGGAGAGACCAAGATTCCATCATGCGTACGTATTGTGGTTTTTGAATTTTCATATTCCTCCCTATGTAGAAAATTTAATAGAAGAGTCTCCTTCATTATCATGTTCACACGACTCGTGAGGTCAACTAGAATACCATTCACGATGTTCCCAATCATGTGAGAGGGAATGTATAGAGGAGAAGGATGCTTTTTCATGTTCATAGGCAAGTCCTGCGATGTGAAAGTTATAGTCGGCGATTCAATTGCAGGCTGCACGGGAGGAATAGGTGTAAATGAAACCACATTTGCATACTTCGAGAACTCAGGGGAAGCAGAATGAGGAGGTTCAATAGTTAGATTCACATAATGAGATGGAAATGGATTTGTGTAGATCTGCAATTCACTATTGGCCTTTGCCACAAACTTGTTTGCATTCTAATTTTTCCCATCGAGGCAGATAGTACCACCATCGATGTGATCATGTATCTCATGATGCAAGCACATGCATCTTTTAGTATCGTGTCTAGCAATTTGATGGTACTAAAAGAATGTGTTCTCTTTGTACCAATCGAGGTAAGGCGTCGAGGATTTAGCAAGGTTATCACTTTTTCTTTCAATAACTTCTTCAGAATAGAAGAGTATGATTTTGATAACGTTGTGAATTGTATGTTGTGTTTGACGCCTTTGTCACTAAATGCAGCAACTACATTCGTAGAAAATTTACCTTTACCAAAGATTAACACAATAGACCTACCCTCAAGATGAGAGTGTGAGGAGGATCCCTTGAACTCGAGAATTATCTGTTGGTACTCCCACAATGTAACACAAACATGTACAAAAGAGGGGTATTTCATCAAAGCAAACTTCTCCTACCAGAACCTTTGTAGGTTGTCAATGAAAACCTTTTGCACATCTAAGTTAGGAAAAGGATAAGGTATCTGTGAAAATAACACTTGATACCAAGCAACGAAATCAATTATCTTCTCATGCTCTCCCTGCTTACACTGACGAGGTCTGAAAAGGCCATATTCAACTCGATGTTCACTTGGAATTTCCAAAGAAACTGATTCACAAGTTGGTCAAATGAGAATATGGAATTATCAAGCAAGGAATAGTACCAATCTAGGGTCGTATCCTTAAGGGATCTCGAGAAAAACTTCTTCATTAAGGCATCATGGTGGAAGAAATTAGTACACAGGAAATTTAATGCGAACACATGTGTTTGCGGATTTCCCTTACCACCATACTTCTCAAACTTTGGAATCTCCATCCCCTGAGAGATGGGAGTGTTTAGAATTTCTATTAACAAAGGACTATGACAAAAGAAAGGCTGGAAAATTGGTTGGGAGGTGGTTTGGGACAGGTTCGCTCGCTGATTATGCATTTGGCCCGTATTCTATAGCAGAGCATTAAGAACGAGGTTAGATGATGAAACAGGACCAATGGAACTACCGCCAAAGCCACCACCCTCCATTCCGCCAAGGCTTCCATTTCTAGAGCTAGCATGGACCCTAGAGTTACCACCACTAGAATTAGAAGGAATAGTATTGAAACCCTGAGGGATTCTGTTTACTTTAACAATCGGAGGTGCCTCAAGCATAGGGGTGGTGTTGATGGAAAGACCTGATTCGACCATGTATACTAATGTTATGGGCATCGCAACTCCTATCTTCCTTCCAGACGTTTCGGGCCCATAACCTCGGGTAACACCTGATCTAGAGTTGTATGAAGGGACATATGCTTCTAGTATGTCAGTGATGCCTCAGAGAAGCTCCAGGCCCATCCGATCTTTGTATAGCATATATCTCATTTCATTGACAAGTCTAGCAACCCTAGCTATGTTTCGTTCTTTTCCCAAATGATTTGTGAGATCCAATAGCCTCCTATCTAGGGCAATGAGATGCTTTGTAGGAAGAGTGAGAGCATCGTCCTCATTCAGAGGTGGGATCGTAGGAGAAATGGGAGGGGTAGGAGCACGAGTGGCTTCCCCAAAGAAACTTGTCTCTACTCCTAAAACCATCTCCTAAGAAGCAAGACCAGTAGTGACCTTCAAGAAATCCATTGCTAGATGTCATACACTCCTAACAATGTACCCATAGGTTGTAGATTGGGTCATAAAGCTCATAAAGCTTCATGAAACTTAAGTCTGCAACCTTCACGAGGCGTGAGAAGAAGAATCTCGACACAAAGAAATAGATGCTATGATGTTCATGTCAGGTTAACTGAAATGTAGAGGAGGGGGGCTAGTTGCTCCAAGCCCTAGGTCACGAGAGGGTCCAAAACAACAAGCTACCCCGATCTACCTCAAGCTAGATGAATGAATTGGAAAGGTTTAAGATTTCAAGGGTTGAGAAGGAAGGACAACTAACTTAACACTTTCCTTCTGCTAACCTGGATGTTTCATGAGGTCAAACAAGTTGATTCCCAGAGTTCAATCTGCAACTCAGACAACTCATTTCCTGAGGACAACAATGCAAGACACGAACTCCAATGCGACACACTATCGTCTTAGTGGGGTATTGGTGTCCATACGAACAAAGAGTATGAGGAGAAAACAAAAGCACTAGGGAATGAACTAATAAATTGAGTAAGAGGTTTTGTACTATGCCAAAATGTAAAGGAAATATGAAAACAGAGTACAACAAGAAGAATAATTTAATAACACTAAGCTAGAATTGACGAAAGAAGGGTGATAAGATAGTATCGAACTTTTTGTAACTTGAATCTTTGAACAACTCCAACCGAGAGGTAGCTACACATAGAAGAATAGGAAAATGTTGGGGTTGTGTTTAGAGGACTACCTCAGTCAGTCCCTCGCTTTGGTGTTTCCACCTCCACGAATAGCCAGATAACAACGATTGTATGGAAAGATGATAAAGAGAGTATAAAAATGGAAATACCAAGCAATACTCAAACAACAATATGCTACTATGCAAGTAGATGATGCAAAACTAAATGGAAATGGATGGATATCACCTTCTCAACCACGTGCTCTCAAGGAAAATGGAGGAAGATGTGAGCTCACAAGCTCCCCAAAGCCAATGTTGTCACAACAATGAAGAGGAGGAGCCAACAAAGTAGGAACTTACAGCTACAATGAAGGTGGTGAAATGTGAGGGAGCTGAAAGTGAGTGTTGAGCAAGTGTGTAGAGAAAATTTTGATCAAGAAGTTGAAGAATCCAGAGTGAATCAAGAAGATAACCATTTGAAAAGAAGAATGGAGGCAAAGGGTCGTTTGAAGTCAATCGAAGGGGTTGGAAGCGTTACTCTTCGCATCTAATGGAAGAGTGTAACGCCTCTGCAGATTTCAAAGGCAAGAATCTTGTTAGGACGTCTGCGTGGCAAGTGCATGTCCTTGACAAAATTCTTCCACGGACATGCAAAACAACCGCCAAGTGGATGGGAAATGGAAGTGGATGTGGAAAATACATCACTAAGATCATTTTTTCCAAGGTAAGGGGTGTGCAAATGGGGAATTTGCAAGGGCTGCAAATTTCACGCCATTACACTTGTTAACAAATATTTAACCAGCTCCCTTTGGGTTTATTTTTCCATGTGTTAGCTCGTGCATCGCAAGGTCTACTTGCACTTTTATCTAAGTTTTGCTCTGTCGCTCCACATGTCTATTCCTTGCAACTCCGAGTCCCGGCTTTCCTTTCGCATCCCAGGAAACTCCGTTGTGCTTCCACATGTTGCGGTTGCGGGATACATTTAATCATGTTTTCTTGCTGCCTCATCGAGCTATGAAATGCTACCAAGAAGCCCTCGTTCCTAAAGGATTTTGGCGGGCCCCACGGTCGCTAACTGCGGTGTACACTGGCTACATGTCTACCATTCCCAAATCTTTCAGCGCAAAAATGAAGTAGCAATCGCGGCAATGAAATGCTGCCACACTGTCTCTTTTGCGCCCGGTTGGTAATCGTTCCCTTTATTGTTGATGAAGGTTTCGCCCATTTGACATGTGTAGCATTAACGCAAGTCCTCAGCGGTGAGGGGAGAGAGGTTCATACGGGCAGCAAAGGGCTGCCACGTACCCAACCAGCAGATCTCATATGCAGGCGATGGACCGGATGAACCGAATAATGTTATTGGTCACTACGTGTTATAATCATTCACACCAGGGGTGACACTTGTTTGATCGTGCCTAGCTGGGACCACCGCTATCATTGCAAAAGACGAACTTGTGCCTGGAATGACTGGATGCTATCGATCCTATTGTAACGACCTTGGGAATATTTTGATTCAGGCATCATTGTCGGTGATGGCGAGATCTTTTATGTTACTGCTCTCCGAGGTGGTGGGAGGTTTTCCTGCTATATATACTTTTCTCTGTGATGAGAAAAGGGTCCAGAATTTGGAAGGAAAACATTGGTTTTAGTAAAAGACGCCAAGCCTTTATTACAATTTTATTTGATTGCAAAAACTCTCAGGCTGCGCCAATTGTTCGGCCTTTCTGTTTTTCATGCTATTTGATCAAACTGTGAACTATATTTTATATTGTCTTGACACTTCATTTGAGAACTTCTATATATGTTGGATGCAAGTTTGCTTACCTAGATCATGTCTAAGGACTCTTCTTGGCAGTAGGAATGTATGCAATGTTATTTTATGTCAATGAATGAATTGTCTATGCTATAATCTTAAGTCTTTGATGTTCTGGAACACTACAACACCATTCAGACCCTTAAATATATGATTTATCATGCCTATCATTAAATCTTGGCGCATTGCCTTAGGTTAGACTTCATTTTATTATATATGCTTCATTTTCCCTTTCCAAACCCCATTATAGAAGAAGTCGGCTTCTCTAAAAATCCAAAGGTTACTCAGTTTAGCGCAAAAGGTCCCCCTTAGACTGAGTTTCCCATAAGGCTTTGTTACCTTGTCAAATTTTGGCGTCAACAACACCTATATTAGATCATAATCAACATAATTATGATTAAACACCTCATTCAATACTCCTTGTATATTTTAGCTATCAATCTGATTGTACTTCATTATTGACAACAATTGTAATTCATAATTGTATCCTAAGTAGGGTTGGGTTCTTAAGTCACATGGATATTTATCATCTAATTATATAATTGTTGATGTAATGTTTTGACCTTAAATATAGCAATATTCCATTGTCAATGCCTATTTACATAATATACTACCTAATTCACTCCTAATCATGCTTAAACCATTTGCTAGTTCTTGTTTATCTTTTTTTGAGAATTTTAAATCAATTATAGATCATTTCCTATTTGATCTAGTTCTAAGAATATATTTGCAAGCTTAATTAAATGTGACTTCCCTGCCCTTGTCACCTCTATACTAATTAGGATTTTTTTATTTATCCACAAGAATCTGTGTTTCTATTTAGTAGTTTTAAATTTAATTTTCAACATATAAATTTAGGGTTTTTAAGTTCTTCTATAATATAGTATATTGAACAATCAATTAAAGAAATTAAAATTGCATCAAATTTCTACTAATGTCTAATATATAAGCACTAGTTTTAATTAAGAAATCAAAATTATACTATCAAGTTTATAATTAGTTCATTTCTTCATGATCCTAATATCATTAATTAGATCCTAGATTTCATTAGTCATTTATACTTTACCATAATCTAGACACCAAGTTGCCAATTCTTATATGCAACACTAGCTTAAAGTTTTCATATTTGAGTCCTAGAATTTTACTCCATGAAATTTATTTGTCTAAAGTTCATAGGTTCAAGAATATTTATATATATGTTTTTAATGAATTAGCTAGACTATCATCAAATTCATTAATGAATTAGGGTTTCCTACTTAAATATGATGAACCCCTTTTGTTGAAGAAGGTGATGATGAATCCAATTTATAATTTCCTCTTAATAGTTTAATTAGGGTTTAATATAAGCTCTATTATTATATACAACTACTACAAACCAAATTAATTCAATCCTCATACACTAATTTCTAAATTTGAAAGTAAAAGTTCTACCAAATTACATTCTTGTTTAGTGTTCTTGACATTTATTCTTAGTTTGTCACACATTGTACACAAAAGGAGGTAGGTTTAAGTAGTTGATTTCATTGGACTATGATATTGAATGGCATGCCTACACATCAACCTACGTAAAATCAAGCCCCATGGAGTTCTACTAGATACTATTATTTTTTCATCAATTTTGACCAAATAATTGACACAATTAAATTTCTAGGAAGAGATATTTTTTAAAGATTGATCGACATGCTATTTTTTGTGATCATCTAATAAACTTAGAAAAGTAAAATAATAAAATATTTTATTTAATTTATTGATAAATTATATAATTAAATGTTTAAATAATAGAAGTTAGGTTTGTTTTTGGATTGATCTAAAGAAAATTATCACTTGAAGTTAATCAATGTAAAAACAAACGAATTTCAATCTCTTTTAACACAATTACAAAAAGAAGAATCACACCCTTCCTTTCTTTTTATTCATTTCTCCTCTCCACAAAAATCACTCTAGATTGTTATGTCTACATTATACTTACCCTAATCACTTAAGATTATTAAGTATTAAAGAAACCATCTTAAAATATTTTAGAATTGTTATGTAGCAAAAACATCTAATCTTAAAATCATGACTACGGCCTAATAGGGCTCCACACATTTGTCAACTACCTTTATTCACTCGCCATATTATGATATTTCATAAATGAAGGTTTTTGTTTCTTTCATGTAGCATTAGAGATAAAAAGTGTTCCTCAAAGGAAAAGGAAATAACCTAATTGTATAATACACAAGAAAAAAGACTTTAAATTTTGTTACATGCGGTATAGTTAGGGTTACAATGATTATGTTTGCATGTCAATAAAATTAATCTTCTTTAAATTATAGAAAAATCTCCACATACAGATTTTGTTTGGCAACTTAAAATAAATTTAAAAGAAAATAGAAACAACTAACAAAAATAACTTTGTACACAATGTAATAGAAAATTAAAAAATAAACGAAAGAAATTATTGATGTATATTATAAGCTCCACTTACAATGTGAAGTAAGCTTAACTACACACCAATTCTTTAAGCCTTAGTAATTACCTTTGTCTTTTGTAAGACATTTGACCATATCTAATACAAATTGTTCAATAGCTTTATAAATCCCTTCATCCCTTCACAAATCCAAATCCAAATAGTCATAAATGGCAAGCTTGCGTAAGGATATTACTTGGTTGCATGCCAAATGGCAATCCCAAGGTTACATGTTAGAAACAACCCTATACTATAACATGTTCAAATTGTGTTTATACTATAATATGGTTTACTACAACCAACTTATATATTAAAAGTAAGTGTTATATATATAAATATTATTTAATAGTTATTTTTTATAAATATTTAATTAAATTTAGTTCTAATATTTGACATCTTTTTGTTCAGAAATATAACATGTCAAAATGATATAATCTTATTTTTTGTTGTTAAACCTATCTAACACCAAAATCAAATTAAGAAACTATGAAATTACTACAATAAACTAAAATTGATTTATGAAAAAGATTCCTTCTAATTGCATTTTACTATGTTAACACCTAATTATCGATCTATTGAATAAAGATGTAATAATACATGCAATGTATACAACTACCCACCTACGAAAGGACACAACAACATGCTCTAGTGCTTACATATCAATTGCCAACATTTTCCCCAACCTTCCACCACCTCTCATTGTATACATAGAGCTCAATTTGTCTATCCTCTATCAATTTTTAAAACAGCACACAAGACAACCTATTCCCAAGTAAGTCACAATTAGATTCACATGTTCCTACTTTCTCATTTTTAACTTGTAATCCTTTGTGTGGTCAACAAATTTGAACTTCTCTTTTACACCAATGAAATCAATTGAATTGCCAATAGTGGCATGGTGTGATGGTTATGTTGTGTTGTTATTATTGCCATCAAGGTTCAAACCCCATTGGGGTGTAATTGTTGAGAATTTATATTGGGGATGAGGTCCCCCATTTGTGACCTCACTGGTTCATAGATTAGGGTCAAAAGCATTGACCCTTCTTAATTAAGAGAAGGAAATCAACTGAATTTGCAGTTCTTTTGTTTCTATTTAGCTCTAAAAAATTTAAGGTTGTATGTTTGAGAATTGTTGTGTAAAAATCGTGTAAATATAGAAAAACATATTTATAAGTTTCTCATAAAGGCTAGAGTTATGTTGTTTTGTAGAAGCTTAAATCATAAAACATGTAGATTTGACTACTTATATTTAATATCTTAAATCTTTATATATGAACATTTCTTACAAAGCATTTCATGACTAACTCTTCCTATCAATATTATTAATCTCTTTGCAAATCCTTGATAGCAATATGAAACTTAGCATAAATCTTACACTTTTCCTTTCTTCTTTTTTCATAAAATTTCCTTTGGTTTCCATTGTTTTGTACAAGGTGATTAACAATTAGTATAGCTAAAACCCTCTTTTTACCATAATGAATTATCTACCTATGAAAATGTCCACTAAGAATTTTATATTGTTGGTTGCCACTTTCAATGCCTTTAAACACTTAACTAATATGCACTTTTATTTTATAAGTTGCTCGCAAACATTCCCATCACTACATTATCATTCTTATTTAACCACCCTATTCTAAGAATGATATTTTGGATGACTTGTTTAAATAAGTATTTTTTGCAATGTGTCAAATTATGATGTTTACATCAGCATTCAACTACATAGTTTTTGAATCAAACTCATTGACCCAAATTCAAAAATTATGCAATTGAAATCTTATATAGATATCATAGTGATTTGTTTACGCTATCCAAATATTATTTTAATATTTGCCACAACTTTGATTTTCCTTTTGACACCATTTAAGTTTGCTTGCTAGATGAAGATAACAGCCTGCCTATGTTTATCTACATGTTTAGTAGTTAGAGTTGCTCTTCTATTAGTTATATTTACCCCAATTCCTTTTATGTTACTTCTTGTATTGCTTGTAACTAACTCTTTTGTTATTTTGATTATAGAATTGTTTGTTTAAACAATTCTATTGCATATTATGCTACAGTAGCCCTTAAATAGTTTTTTTCCCTTCTTTGCCCCTACCCGCACCAATTACATTTTCCAACAATAATGCATATCCAAATGCAAGAACCTAACTACCATTTATTATTAATTCAGAAACAGAGTTTCATTCAAATGGTACAAATAACCTTTATTAAACTATAATTAGTGATCCATCTCCACCGGACAATGTGTAACAATGACAAAACTACAAATGCTTGCAAGTTTCTCTTAGTCACTGGAGATACTACCATGATTCAAAATATGCCCTACATGCAAACAAAACACAACATTGACCTGTTACACCCATGGAAACACCATGAACCTATTTTCGCGGCCCACGATAATCCGAATTTATGTCCCACATGCAACGGAAGAGTATAAAAAGCTTATAATAGCCATAAGACAGCTCTCCTTGAAACTAGCTTGCCTCTTAAATTTGTTTTATTCATCGACTCCTTTGGTCAGCAAAAAAGATAGGTTCAAATATTTAATTTAGAAAATGGCAGACCTTCATGTACAAATATTATAGGTGAGATTTATGAAGCCAGCCCTGAATGCACATCCAACAGTAGACAGACGCCTTATTCAAGTGAGTATATATCACCAGATTTGCAACCACCGGAGGCCATGCAACCTTGACCACGTGTAGAGGTGCATATATGCTACATAATCTTATTGAAATAGAAATTCAAGACCAAACAAATATTGCCTTCAATAAAATTTTGCTTTCATAACAATCTTGATGTTTTTTAATTTTAAATAATAAAAAAACATGTCGATAAATTATTTCCTGTTCATAAATGTACGAAGTTATCTCATTGATGCATGGACAGGTAGAGAAATATTCAATCATCTGATTTGAAGGATGGTCAAGCGAAAATACATTCGAATGTTCAAATAAAGTCTGCATAAAGTCACTTTCTACACAAATTTGCAATACCAACGACTAATAAACAATGTGCAAACCTCAAGTTGAACAAATGTAAATTAACAATGTCATAAATCATTTTGAACCCACAACCACCAAAGGTACCATTTTCCCTGGAGACCAAGCAGCTTATTAACAGATCATTTGAAAGATAACGCTTTAATAATGGCGAGTTTGCCTTAAAAAAAAGGCAATTAATAAACAATGTTCAGAACTCAAATCATAGAAAGGTAAATTGACAAATGTCAACAATTATTTTAACTCCAACCACCAAAGGGTACCATTTTGTCTGGATCATGCAGTTTTGTAAACACTTTTATAAGTATGAGCCCGCCTCTTAAAAAGCTTGTCAAGATCTACTCTCAAATACCGTAAACGCTACAGTACTCCATAGCAATGCCATCATTCACCGGTGGAAAACATTTCACAACTCTTCACAGCAATGCCAACATCCCCTGCATAAAAATCTTTGCAACTCTGAATTTTTATAATGAAACTTATATAACCATTGTTATCTTATTGCCCATGTATATTTGATTTCCATTAGAAAGAGTCAAACATGTCATCCAACATTACAACAGAAATTTGACTGATCCTTTTCTATTCTTGTTCTCTTTTGAGTACTTTCAAAGCAACTTAAATCAAAAAAATGTATGCGACAAATGCACAAAATGTTCATTTTCCTTTAATGAAACTTCATAGGGGAATCATTGCCCAGGAGTTACGAAATGTGTAGCAGTTATATTTGTAATATTAACCAAAGTTACAATAATAGAAGTTTCCAGGAAATTAAAATGCATTCAACATTTGCATTAACTTAGCAAGATGCTTTCTACAAACCACAGAAGTTGTAGAATGTGGTCCACTAAACGTGATGCAACACTCAAGATGTAAATATTATTAGTCCAAGCTTGTTAGCGTAGTGCTGGATAAGTTTCAATCTTTAAAAAAATGATATTAAGCTTCTTATCACTGTAAACAGTGTTCATCAGAAAACAGTAGTTACAGATTGTATAATTCCTATAAATTCTTTGATACAAATTGGTTGAAATAATATTGTTAAATATTAAGCAGCCCATCACACTTTACAGACCCTTTTCCTGGATACCCTCAGTAAATAAAGACAACATACTACCAAGAGATAAGATGTATGACAAAAGCAACCCAATAAATTGACACACCCATACGTACCCAGAGAACAAAAATCACAAGACAAATATTTTGTGATCAAATCCTTTCCATGTTAAAACTCAATTGGATTGAAAGGTAGACTATACTGAGTCCTCTCCTACAAGTTAGTCGGATTTACAGGAATGTTTGTCAATATCCATATAAAAACTGTAGCTAAAAGGCAAGTTAATCTGTATTTACTATTCCATGCTTTGGGAGAGCAACACCAAAATTTCGAGTTATTCTAGCAAAAAATGCATAAAGGAGCAAAGCAGTAAAATCATAGATATACAGCCATGCTTTCTAGGAAAGCAGGATAAAAAAAATGCAGTGCTTGCACTAGCCAACCGACTAAAACAAGGAATGTCAACCATATGCCTGAGACTCTAGAAATTGCTTCAAGAAAACTGCCCAACGTAAACAAACAAATTTCTTGTCTCAAATTAGGCATGAGCTTAAATGAAATTTTGAATTGCTAATCTGGTCAAAAGAAGCAATTTCATGTTTACCCTAACCATCTTCATCACCATATTCATCCTCTTGCTGATCATCAGAGGAAATACCACCACCTTCAACCATGGGATTTCTGTTTGAAACTCCAGCCCTACGACCTGCACTTACGTCTTCTTTGTTATATCCTCCATTTCCATTTACTTGCCTGTTTCTCCACATTCTTTCTTGGTTGGCATGTGTATGGGAGGAATGAGGCATCTGACAATCCTCTGCACAGCCGAAAAATCATCGACTCCATTGGATCATATTAACAACAAATGATCTACAATGTACATGACCAAGCATGAAATTCCTTCCAAAGTAAATATATATTAGGATCTAACCTTCATCTGATTCCAGTCTTTTAATTGCTTCCATAAGAGATTGTTCTTGATCCTTTGAAGCAACAAAACACAGAAAAATCAAGAGGAATAAGTTATAAACTAAGCACAAAATCCTAAAGCCTGCTATAGAAAAAACTCATTAGAAACCTCAAGCATGCTATATGAACAAATTACCCAAATGCAAAGCTCAAACCAGTAAACTACAAACAATTGAATGGAATGCACAATTCTTACTCTTAGTGCCATCTTAGCATTCTCCACAACAGAAGGATCAGGATGATCTCTACAGACTCTTTCCACCTATTCAATTAATCAAGTTAGAGAGTATATTTGTGTAAAACTATAATGTATGTCTTGTCCATACATGCATCAAATTGCAAGCATTTGCTACTTAGACTATAAATGTATGTCTAAATTTATCCAAAGTTCATGATACCATACATAAATCTTTTCAGTCACATGAAACAAATATGCAACAACAATTCATGCAAATGATGCATCATATAGTTCAAATTCATGTAACCCATAATCAAAGATGGATTGCTAACTGAATTAATTCAAGACCAAAAATGGGATGTCGTGAAATATTTATAGTCTAAATGTTGCAGATGAATCCTAAAAGTATGTCTCAGAAACAAAAAATTGGATACTATAAAATAATCCTAGAAGAATCTATGCATCTAATTTCCGCACTACAAAAGTAATTTCTTTGTGCAGTATCCCAGCTTTTGTCAAAAATGAGATTCCAAATGCAATATGTGAGCAAGAAAAAAAAGTGCCTGGACCCATTGCACATTACATGGAAGAGGTGCATCACTTCATCTTTGTTTTCAATCAAATTTCTAGGTAATTTGTGTAGAATAACAAAACATAAATAACTCCCTAAAGACACAGAACTAGTCACAAGCAAGGTCTTGAGCAACCAATCAGAATGTGTATGGCATAAAAATAACTCTCATAAAACAAAAGTATTAATCTGGGATAGATGTTGTATATTAATATATCCACTAAAAATGAATATCAAAACAGAAAGCAGACAATAACAGAACAAGGACATTTCCAAATTTATGAATAAGTATAATAATATCAGACTGTAGTTGTACATAAAACAACACTAATTAATCTAGAGTTCAATGTAACACTAACACTATATGGGGCATGGCACAAAAATATTTGACATTTTAAACTTCCATGCTCCAATATTGCAAGAAAATATTTCTGCATAAAAATAAGATAGAAATGTCCAAGAAAATCAATAATACGTGTTAGGAATACGTATTACATCATTACATTCTGATAATAAATAATTATTAATAAGGGGTTGATAAAAGATCAATTTAAATATGTATTATATCATAACATGATGGTGGTAAATAAATATTAATAAGGGGTTAATAAGAGATGTTTTTAAATATATATATTATTTAAACCTACATTAGTTTGATTGTTTTGTGGTTTGTTATATCACTTGCACACATAGCTTGTGGTTGAGGTATATGAAGCTTAAATATAGGATTTGTTGAAATGTGCATCCTATAAAATAGCCCAACCCATCAAAATTGTATAGATATCCTTCAAGTGTTTTCAAGGGATACGCTGGCAAACTCTTTTTGGCAAAATCCAACATTTGGTATCAAAGCAATCTAAAACAAAATTGCATATTAATAGAATTAGTGGTGAACAAGAAATATTTGAGCAGCACCTAACTTGTCTTGTTGACTATGCCCCATTATTTGTAAACATTTTTAAAAATCCTTTGGAGCTTATTGCATGACAGGTTTCATGTTAGGTGGCCAATGCTAGAGCTCTTGCATTGATCTCTAGCTACTATGTTGTGTTTAAAATGGTCACATAAAGGCTGAAATATTTATTCAAATCCTCTAAAAGGAACATCTAAATCCAGATGTGGAGCAATTTGTTTGTGAAGCATAGAAAAAAATGTTTCGTTTGATCTGTGTTAAGTGTGTTAAAGTGATAAGGAATTTTTTCTAAATGCCTTACCATAGTCAATAGATCTTAAGAAAAACAGCAGCGAAGAAGCATAAGAGAAGTACTAGAGAAGGCAGGCGCAAGGCAAGAAAAAATAGAATGCTCCATATTTTTTAACTATATTAAAGAGAACAACACTGAAAGCTACATGACGGTCATGAGAACATCAAAAACACCTACAAAATTGTCACATGTGACAAGAGCACATATATGTTGCAGAGGTTAGAGATGTTTTGTGCAATAAGGCTGTGGGAAGAACCAATCCATGTGCAGCAGGTATTCTTATAATGCAAGTACAGCAGGTTAAAAAAGAGAAGAACCCAAAGAATGCTGGAAGAAAAGGCATTAAAAAGCAATTTGTTTCTGGCCTGTGGGTTTTGAAAGCAGACACTCCATTAAATATTTCATCAAAGAAAACAAAGCATTGGCTTTGTACACCCTTTCTTTTCTGTTGCATGCCCAAAGTCAAGAGATTGTTGTAAGGATTTGAAAGGGGCCAAAGGTGTGATATTGGGTGAAGGCAAGAGGCGAATAGGGTATGGAAGACGAAGAGCAAAGTAAAGCCCAAGCTATAAAGATTATATTATAAAGATTCATATAAAGGATTTTAGTATATAAAAATTTGGGGTATGTTCTGTTGTTTTTAAAACTGTATTAGAACAATTATAATTTAAAAACTTTAGAAAAAATATTTTAAAAAATAATTTTAATCAGCCCGGACGTCTATATTTAATTCAATTCCTCTATCCAGGAAACCAATTCTGATGAAACTCATCTTAGTTAGAAGTTTAATTGTTTTTCTGCTTCAGCTTTCATTAAAGGTCATCCTTCTGAACCTGAAGTATGAACCTTTTGTAATGGGGTATATCATCGGTTGTATCTGACACCCTTAAAAACATTTTTTTGGTTGAGCAAGGGAATTTATTTCCATGGAGAACAATACCTTTGGAAAACTCATCAGGACCTTCAGCAAACATCTTTTTATTGAGGGGAAATCTATTCCTATGGTGCATCCTGTGGTCCATAAGACAATTGGGATGGACCTGCCTAAGTGATATGAAGATCACAAGAGGCCAGAGGGCAACTTCCAATCTTGAGTTCGCTGCTAGATCAGAGATCAGAGTAATGGTTTAATTGCAATTTGGTTCAGAAGAAGGTTTTCAGTACAACCCAGCCCAACTGGAGACCAAAGCTATTTGTAAAGTGGAGGCCCATGTCACAGTTATTGTGAATAGTAGAGTTTGTCACTATTCACCAAGTGTTGTAGACAAAAAACAGCCTAGTTCAACTGATCATCTATGGATAGTTGTGTGTCTCTAGTCACAAGAAGTTGGAAACAATTGTACCTGTTCCTATTTGTAACTTTGAAGGAGGATAAATGAATGTGTTCCTATCCTTGGTTGAGAGTTCAGCGAGCATGTATCCTGCTGAGAAAGTCCCATGTGGTCATTCCCACTACCACTTGTAAATCGAACCAAAGATGTGTCCTGATGCACATATGAAATTGTTTCTCCCCCAGTCCCAAAGACTGATGAAATAAGAGGGGGAATGTTAGGAATATGTATTCCATCACAGCATTATGGTGTGGTAAATAAAATATTAATGAGGTTAGCAAGAGATAGATTTAAATAAATATTATTTAAACATGTGTTAGTTAAGATTGTTTTGTGAGTTGTTATATCACTCGTGTACATAGCTTGTAGTTGAGGAGGAGGTGGTATATGAAGGTTAAAATATATTGTTTGTTGAAATTTGCATCCTCTACAATATGAGCCCAACAACCCATCAAGATTGTATAAATATCCTTCATGTGTTTTCATTAAATATACTGGTAAGTTCTTTCCTGCCAAAATCTAACAATATGGATTACACTTCACAACCCATCATCAGGAAGTGTGATCCAAAATGTGGATATTCATATATTTGTTCACATACTTTATCCAGAAATATTTTCTTGCAAAGATATATTTTCATTTGAAAGTGATCTAGATGCAAAATGATAACGTAGATTCAGACTAGGCTGAACACCACAAGATAATCTTGGTAAAAGGCCAACAGAAGGCTGGGAAAATTAAAAGTTGCAAAGAATATTTGAGATTCAAAAAACTTGCTAGATTTTTTATTCTTCAACAAAAATTTCATACTATGACTGGTCTAGTGAGATAATTTCTATGGAAATGATTGAAAAACGCCCCCAGTTCTATAATTAAAAAAAAAAATCGACTGAGACCACATAGTATCCTCAACTCGTCAAAAACCTGTAATTGTCGCAAAGCGTCCATATTTGAAAGGATGAAAATCTCCCTTACTCAGCAAAAGCACCTGATAGTAGATACAGAATACAAACCCTCACTTTTCAGTTGCAGAAGTGATAATGAAGGCTTTCTTGCCCTCTTGGGCCTTATTAAACTATGGAACAATCTGCAGCACACCAGGGAGCTTGATGTTGTAGATTCAGGAGGCTTACACAGACCAATATTTTCCAGGCTCACAAGGGTCAACCCTAAATATAAGATAATGTCTAGTAGCTACGGATGTAAAAAGTGAAGGTTATTCAATCGATATGACTGTTATGTAGCATATAATCAGCCTGAAACTTAAAAGACTACAAAATCAGAATTTTTAGTAAGAATCACATAAATAGAGATAAGGCGAAAAAACAATTACAAACTGGAGTTATAATAAAGAGTAAACCAAAATTAAAATTGGGAAGTCCAAAAAAACTTTCTGAAATATCCCAAACAGTATATATGCAATTTATTCTGATTTTTGTAACATAAAATGATGCCCTAAATTCTGATTTTATATTTCTGCTCAAATCCTAGTTTAATGATGCGAATTTCTGAGATTATCTATGCATTAGCAGCAACATTTTATTCATCTCAACAACACCAAGAATTATAATAGATTTGTTTGATCATGAAGAAGCATGAAAACAACACAATAAAGTACCCAAACAACCACCAAAATAAGCCAAAACTTCAGATATTCAAATGTCCAGTCTACTGCTACAAAGCATATCTAACTAATGATGCAAATACATAACGTAATGGGCTCCACACATGCCTAGCAACATTTAGAAGTCTGCTGATATGAAGTAACCCCAATTTATGCAATGAACAGTCCTATTCTAACCCTAGCTGGGTGAAATTGCCCCAGCCACAAAATGTAACTATTTGATGAAGAAAACAACTCTAGAACCCTACCAAAGAGGTTCGCTGGCCTGCTGGTCTGCTGATAGGGTTTGCAACCCTAGAAATCTAAATAATAACCTCCAACTTGCACAATCTACCCCTTCAATTAGATGCCTAAATGCTGATGCAGAAAACTGAATGTGATCCTAGCAAGAATCACCACTGAAGGCCATGTGAACCTCTCTCATGAAGTCCTCCCTTGAAGAAGCTAGGGTTTCATCCAACTTCTCCTCAATTCCTAAGGGTTTTCGTCCTTACAGAATTCACCAAAGTGCAGAGCAGAATAGCAGAGATGAATTAGTCGATGCTAAAATCCCTCCAATTGACCTTGTATTTATATTCAACCTCCCTTATGCCTCCCAATCTGGCCAACCCAACCTTTTGCAAATTTACATTTAATTTTATTTATTTTTTCCTCCCTCCTTTGGATGCCAACTTGCCTTTTTTTTTTATTATTATTTCTTTTTTTTATTTATTTATTATTATTTCTCCCTTCACCTTATTCCTCCAAGGGGCTGCCCAAGCCCATATAAAATATATAAAATATTTTGGCACAAATATTCAAAAATTAAATATTATTTTACCTTATTTTGGGCACCAAAGCTCAAAAATAACATTTTTATCATTTTTGCTCAATTTTCCTTATTGGCGTTGAGAAGGGACATTACAATCCCGCCTTCCCAAAATTGCTTGTCCTAAAGCAATGACAAGCCTACCACCACCTGGATCCCATATCATCATACAACCATATGTGTCAAAATAGATGTACCTCAAGGATCTATCAACACCCACCAACTCTCCCACTTCGATGGTTGCCTTGTGAATGTGCGAGATGCCCCTCGTAGGAGCATAGAAGAACATATTAGCCCTTCCTGTGATGCTGATATTAGTCAGAACAGCAACCTCCCAACATAAAATTGGACTCAAGTAAATGCAAGTATCATCACCAATGTCATGATGATAGAGTATCATCCATACGCCATTCCCCAATGGTGAAGCAATGATCCCAACCTCTCCAAAACATCCAAACAACTGTTGTTCCCCAAGTAACATGTAGGGTATCCATGTGCGATAAGGAAGAGTAGCCACCCCCTAGCAAAGTATAGAGTGGATCCATATGAACTAGGGCAAGAATGCCAAGATCCTCATGTTTTCTTTCAATCCCTATGACATAATCCGGCTGGAACACAAGCATTAGTAACTCAAAATCAAACATTATAGCAATACCTCCATACCTCGTGTCAAGATTCAACTTCATCTCCCAAGTATGCCAACAAAGGCAAATGCCTCTATGGCATGTATCCTAATTTTCTGTAATAGGGCATATACCTCATGTCAAAATTCAACTTCATCTCCTAAGTATGCCCAACAAAAGCAAATGCCTATATGGCCTGTATCACAATTGTCTGTAATAGGGCAGCCTCCAATGCAACCAAGGAATCAATATGATGATAGGATTGCACTCCATTATTGACCATCTCTACATCTTCAAGTACGACTAATGTATCACCACAAATTAAATCACTTATGACTCCCTCTTCATGTGTGCATTTGACATTAGTGGCTGATCCACTAAGTGCATGCTCAACTACTCTAGCCTCCTCTAGGGTTTGGACCTTCAAGGGGCCCTCAAACAAAGGCAACTCATGATGCAAATCAGGTGCAAAATTTTCTGACTCATACCTTTCTGCTTGTCCACTCAAATCTGCATACTCTTCTTGCTTGCTTTCTTCAAGAGACCTTCCCTTTGCTTTCTCCAATGCCATGCCTTCCTCTCTTGGAAGAAATAGAGATCTAGTGTGCGACTCCCTTTGCCTCCTAGCTTGATCTAGCTGATTACATCGTTCCTTGAGCATTCTTTGCTCTTTGTAACCAACCATCACATAAGACTTGAGATCTCTTGACATCTTCCATGTTATGATACACAAAATCAGACTTCTTGTGGCTTGAATTTTCAACATCTTCGCCATGCCTAACACCCATCTCTTGAGTGCCAACAAGGGGAAACTCTTTCACCTCATTTTCCCCATGTGAAGTAGCTGCTATTTCATGAAGATGTGAGTAAATAGGACTGCTGTTATCAATCAGAGAATCTGCATTTTGTGTCTTCAAGGACCTCAAGCAAATCTTCATCTTTTGTTAACGCCTATCATCAAGTGCTGGTATGATCACACCCCTGAATCTACTTTCCTTCATGGCCTCTTCTTCAACACATCCATGTGTAAAAACTCGGTCATCATCATGCTCCATCAAAGGGTCTCCATCAAAGTAATGAGTAGAATCTTCTACATCATACTTTTCCTCAAAGGCTGATCTAGAAAGTGTATGTACAGTTATAACCTTTTTAACCTGCAAGTGATCATCCATATCTTGCAGTGTTAAATCAATCTTATCCAATTCACTTTGTTCACTGCATACTGAAATCTCTTCACGTAGCTGTTCTAACATGGCTGGTTTGACAACCTTCATGGCGGTATCTTTGTCAATCTTCATGTGCTCTTCATTTGTAGCTTCAATAGGTGAATCTCCTTTGTCCTTGTCTTCATAGGGTTGAAGTGAAGTTTTAAACATAACTTCTTTTATCACTTGGACAATTTCAACATGCTTTCCTTGTTCACCTATAGGCTGATCAATGACTGCTCATTTAGAACCCTTGTCAAATTCCTCATAGAGATTTCTGGATATTTTCTTTGTTTATGTGGGTGAGTTGCTATAGTGCCTCAATTGTCTTGATAGGGAGTCTTTATGTTGCTGCAAGATATAAGCAAATCTCTGTTGTGCCAGCATAAACTCTTTCATGATGTCTTGAAGACCTGCTCACACTTTTTTTATCTCCCTTTTTGCTTGCTATAGTCCATCCAACACTCCATATAGCAACCAAAGGAGAGTTCATTTCTAATCTCATGTGTTGCCATTACTCCAAACTTTACATACCTAACAGGTTGGCAAGATCAAAGCTCTGATACCATTGAAATATCCCAAACAATATATAATAATATATACATTTTTTTCCGATTTTTGTAACATAAAATGATGTCCTAATTTCTGATTTTATATTTCTGCTCAAACTCTAGTTTGCTGATGCAAATTTCTGAGATTATCTATGCATTAGCAGCAACATTTATTCATCTCAACAACACCAAGAATTATAACAGATTTGTTTGATCATGAACAAGCATGAAAACAACACAATAAAGTACCCAAACAACCACCAACATAAGCCAAAACTTCTGATATTCAAATGTCCAGTCTGCTGCTAAAAAGCATATCTAACTAATGATGCAAATACATAATGTAATGGGCTCCAAACATGCCCAGCAACATATAGAAGTCTGCTGATATGAAGTAACCCCAATTTATGCAATGAACAGTCCTATTCTAACCCTAGCTGGGCGAAATTGCACCAACCACAAAATGCAACTATTTGATAGGGTTTGCAACCCTAGAAATCTGAAGGATAACCTCCACCTTGCACAATTCACCCCTTCAATTAGATGCCTAAATGCTGATGCAGAAAACTGAATGTGATCCTAGCAAGAATCACCATTGAAGCTCATGTGAACCTCCGTAATGAAGTCCTTCCTTCAAGAAGCTAGGGTTTTGTCCAAATTCTCCTCAATTCCTAAGGGTTTTCGTACTCAAAGAATTCGCCAAAGTGCAGATAAAAATAGCAAAAATGAATTAGTCAATGCTAAAATGCCTCCAATTGACCTTGTATTTATATTCAACCTCCCTTATGCCTCCCAATCTGGCCGACCCAACCTTTTGCAAATTTAAATTTATTTTTATTATTTCTTTTATTTATTTATTATTATTTCTCCCTTCACCTTATTCCTCCAAGGGGCTGCCCAAGCCCATACAAAATATATAAAATATTTTGGCACAAATATTCAAAAATTAAATATTATTTTACCTTCTTTTGGGTTGCCAAGACTCAAAAATAATAAAATATTATTTTTGCTCACTTTTCCTTATTGGCGTTGAGAAGGGACATTACACTTTCTTCCAAAAATTTAGTAGAAAGATTATTAGTGTCAAAGCAATCAATATTAAAAATGGCAAATAAGAGCCATAGATGTTCACACAAATTGGTGTGAAACAAGATATGAGAATCTCTATTGGAGTAAGAAATAACAATCCATACCACATTCAATGATAATAAAGAAGATGAAATTGCCATCATAACGTCATGCAAATGTAAAACTTCCAACTGTTAACAGTAACACAGAAAACAAAAGCTAAAACAAAACTTCATTAATCAAAGACTAAAGTTATGAAAGATGAATCCAAAGCATGTGTAGCTACTGGAAATAGAATAGAATTTCCAGGAAAAAGATAGTATGCATAAAACAGTCAAACAATATCTTAAAACTACCTTAATTTATAGAAATCTTTGAACTGCTAAAGAAACACGCTTGTAGATCGTAACAATCAAGGGGAAAAAATAAGAAACAAATTGTCCACGTGTTTGATGAAATCAAGTTTATTGAACCATTATAAATCTCCAAAAAATCAATCTAAAGGATCATCTCAAGTACAAACAGGTGTTTAAACTTTAAACCCCAGAAATCCATATTGCAGAACTAAAATAACAGTAAGCAAAGATGGGACAAAGGTAATACAATTCTTTCTAGATTCTTTTAGAAGATGCAAATACCTACTAAGGATTAGATTAGAGCTAAGGGAAATTTCTGCCCTTGAAATTAATAGGCTGGACGTTGTTCCCAAAAGTGATGATAATTATGTTTGAGATCTAAAATATAGAAAGAATTGCATCAGCAATTGAACAAAAGAATCTGAGGACATAGGAGTTAAGTAAAAACCAGGACATAGGCATACAAAGGGTACGTAGCATAAAGGATATACACGGATATGGGTCCTATATGCAGACGGTGGAGCAAAATGTTTGAATTATGTGTACCAAAAGTCTTTGATATAGCAATGATGTACTTGTCTAGATTCTTGGAGGGAGAGGGTAAATTGTCATTCTTGCAATGGCTTTTCCTGTCTTGGAAACTCTAATTTCTTCAAGAAGTTATATCATTCATGTCCTCAGATTCTCTTAATAAAGCATTCAATAGAACAATCTGCAAATGTCCATCCACCTCAATAGAACAATACACTTCCGCATATGTCCATTCACTAAAATCTATAATCACAAAACCCACACCCAGATTACCTTTGGAGGCACCATCAAAGTTTAACTGTTTAACTTAACCCCATCCTTCAGCAATAACAATTTGTCTTTGCAAACATTATTCTTATTCACTATTAGCCTATGAATGGCAATAATTGACTACTACAATTGACTAGGTAATAAGAATTTATTTTCAATGGCTCTAGACCCTCTGAGCTTATAATACTTTTCAAACACAATTTTCTTCAATCAACATTTCAGTCTTTTTCTATCATGTGTCTTTTCTATTAGAAAGGCAAAGAAAGAGAACTATTTCATGAGTGGTACATGATCATCTTCTCAAAGAATTCCCTCCTCCCTCCTCCCTCCTCCCTCCATGGTATTCCAAATCTCTTGGGTCTTTTCATTGTGAAAATTAAAATAATAATCTAGCAGCAGAGTTTAATACCATAAACATTAGTGTCTTATATTTTGTCTTATTTGACCCTTGTATCCCCTTTTATTTTTTGTAAGATACGATTATCTGGGATTAAGGGAAACTTAAACCCTGCCAACCCTCGACATTCTGATGGAAACAGCTCCCTTGCTGGGCTTTTGTCTAGAACCATATACAATTTTCCAGAAAATGCAAATTTTATCCTTTCTTGCCTAAAGAGCTTAATAGAGTCGCCTTATAAAGGCTGGAAGTACTTGTAATCTTTCATCCAGTGAGGGAATATGACTAAAGCACTAAACTAATCAGCCTATACCATCATTGAACTTGCCAACTTAATAGACCTTAAATCAAACTGTCAAACCCTATATCTAAAATTGTTCGTAGTTAAGATCAAAGCTGTGACTAAAAGCTGAATTTCAGGCCCATATTGAGAAATAATGGAAACAGCAATTCAACTTTACTGATTAATCACAAAACATATTGCAGCCAAAACAACCAACCTTACTAATGTTAAAAAACAAAAAGAATACATTAGGCTTAATCTAAAACTAGCAATACTTTAAGCTATAACTGAAGTGACGTGGTGAAAGTTGAAATTAAATATATCTTAACATAGGAAAAAAATCCATGCATATCGAAAGCCTCCTTTAAGAAAACAAGCAGATGTATTTGCGACATTGATAACAAATAACATACAGCAACAGATGAAAGAAGGCTGAAAAAAAGCTAAAAATCAGAATCTCTTGAATACTTCATTTTGTAGCTGGCATTTACCTCTTTAATTAGCTTATCTGTCTCACGTAACTCAATGTTCTCAGGCTTTTTGCTGAACGTACCATTTTGAAAAGTTGCATATCCATTTGCACTTTTGCCCTTTGGAAACCCCTTTCCTCTACCACCATTATTAGCCAGAAATTTTTCATTGCGTCCTGCTGGTCCACGACTCATTTCTAAAGGATCACAATCCCATCGAACATCCATTGAGTGCATCTGAAGAGCATAAAAAAGTAAGTCTCAATGAGAAGTTACAAGACTACCGTGCCTCCAATAACATCAGCAGATAATACATGCTTACTTAAAGATGAAATTCTAAACGTTAATGCTGTTCTTGGTGAAAAGACATTCATAAAATAGCTTTTGTTCCCTTATGCAACCATATATGGCTATTGAATAAACCTAAATCAGCCAACAATCTAGTAATTTTATATTCTCGCCCATGAGAAATCACAAATGAAATTCCATGATTAGCACCATCAAACATTCTCTTTTAAAATATTTTAACAAGAAGTCATCTGGTTAAAGAGGAAAGGTATGTGTACTTAGAGAAGATGAGTAATTATCACTAATTAACCTACATCAACATATAAAAAGGTACAACTGTAAAAGAAGGAATTCAAAACTATTGGCACAGGATCTTGTGCTGCATCACAAAATGAATCAATTCTAATTAAAATTTAAGAATTCTGTGACATGTCATCCTCATTTGTTAGCGGGAAAACAGAGCGAGAACTATTTTAACTTTTAAGTGACTTTAATTGTAAAGTAAATTTTACACAAAGACAACTTAAGAGACTTTCAACCAATGAAGCTCTTAGTTACCAATGCTTTTAGTTCTAGGTGCCACTGAATTTGGGTCAATTGCAAAGGCAGAAATCAACACTTGCTAAAAAGTAAAACCTTCTCTTACAAAGAAAGTTACACCTAACCCAATTTAATTAACTATGTACTTTACATTTATTGACACAACATACAATTTAACTGTTATTTTAGGAAAAATCACTTTGACTGAGTTCCAAGTAAAGCAAGTCAAATCTATAAATTATTGTATCCTACACATACAATACGAACTCGTATTATACTACTTAAAAGCTGCATCACTTGAATAGATTGATAAAAACTTGCATATGAAAATTTGATTCATTGCATCTTCTTTATTTGTGTTATACATCTACAGACAGGATGAATAGAATTAAAATCTGATATATGAACAAAAAACAATAAAACATAAGTGGAATCCTAAAAGGTTACCCCTTTGAAAAAAGTATCTTCTCCCTCCAAAGTAGCTGGCTCTATCTATGAAAATCAATCCACGCAAATTTTCCTTCAGTCAAATCCTAATGACATTGCTTGTATTGGGCATATTACTGTTTTTCTTGATCAGCTGTGATTCTATCAAACTGCACATTATATATATTTCAACTTCCACAATGAAATAATAAAAATTCTGACAAGATCTTAAAAAACATAAATGTTACAACACAGCTTCTCTCAAGTTTGGAGTTGTATTCATCACAATCAAAGTATTATGTACAATAAGCATGTTAAAATTTTAAACAATGAGACACTTTCATCATGAACACTATTCCCTCCTGTTATTAATGTGTCCAGTTCCTCACAACATATTGATTATGGGCTACCTCTTGCAATTAAACTGAAAGCTCCAGATATACTTACCAAGAATGTTCGTCTGGGAGATGAGACATATTATACATAAAGCAACCTGATCTGAGTATTAGTATGATCTGATCAGTCTTTTGACAGAAATTTGTGCCATGTTGAAGTTTATATCCAAACCTCTATAAGTATAAAAACAAAAGCAAGAGCTCACACAATGAGAGTTGTTGGAAAAGACAAATCCATATCTTGCTTCCAATGCTATGACTTACAAAGATTTTATCTTTAAAGCATGAAAATATACTCAAACTCAAAGCAAGAATTGTAAACACATAGATATAACTGGGAGATGTCTGTATGTGTGTGCATATGTGTACACGTACTGATTGTCCCAAGTGAACACAAAACTAACTGATTGTAAAATTAAATTTCTTTATATTGGTTAATGGGCATTCATTTGCAAAAGAAGACCCAAAATAATTCAACCTTTAAAGTAAATGTATTGATTGTAAAATGGAACTTCTTTATATTTGTTAATATGCATTCATATGCAAAAGAAGACCCAAAAAAATTCAACCTTTATAATAGAGCTTTGCAATTCCCCTCGCTGAGCCAATCAAGGTGTAGACCTAGTACATATATAACATTCTAAATAAATCCTGCATACCTTTCCACCAGACCACTAAACTGTAATTATCCTCATTGAACTACTTTTTGTATGTCAGTGAGTTTTGCAACTCACAACTCCAAGCACTTCACACAATTTGAATGTGATTTTATTTTGTTGTATTCTTAGCAACATTAATTCATTGTCCTCATAAATATCTACAGTTGATCCTTTCATGTTTTTGGCTTTTTTTAAAGCTAAATCCTACATTGTTTTCTGAATTCTTTCTTAAAATTACAAGATCTTACACAATAAAAACAACATTTACTTTATTCATCACCCAATTGATCAAATCTACTTACAATTAGGATTTTATCATTTGATACAAAAGTGCTATGTTATTATTATTGACTTTAATCCCTTCAACTATTCCCTGTAGCTTCAGGTGTGGATAGTTTTAATTTTGGCTTTTGGTGTTGCTGTACAAAGTGACAATTTATTTAAGCTGTACATTTTTTCCAAGAAATGAGTGTCCCAATTAAACAATCTTCTGTATTTTGCATTAGTCCTAACCCCTCCAGAAAGAAGATTTATGCCTCAAACATCTCCTTGAATTCAGACCCTAGATAAAAATCTGTTCACCAATAGATTATCTGTAAACAGCCCATATGGAGGACTGTGTCTGCTCAAGCAGCCGAACACAACTCAAATGATTCAATTTTCTCTAAAATGAATGAAACCCATCAAATGATCCACAAAAAGACCTTCCTATTAGCTTTGGAAACTGCCAAATACCAACTAAAGCAAACAGGCTTTGCACATGTCCAATCACTGCCTAAAGCAAACAGCGTTGCTTTCTTAAAGTGCTGCTATTATGTCCTAGGAAAGATTCTGTTTCATTTAAAATGTTGAGGATTTTTGGGCATGTGGAAGCAAACTTCAATGAACCAAATCTTCCTCAATCCATATAGGCCCCTCTGACAACTCAATTTTTAGTGATTTACTTCAATATAAATTTCATAAGATTCTTTGAAGGACTAACTATGCCATGGAACTAATGCAAAGCCAGGGCTCATAAAATTCTCCAACCACTTATCAGTTTCTTATTTTGTGAGTATAGGAAACTAATATAAACCTACAGTTAAAAACAAACCACGTTGCTATTAAATCTCTTAGTTATGTGTCATCTAACTGACACAAATCCCCTTCTAGCAGCCATGTGTCTCCTCCTTTACCTTCTCCTCCTCCAACCAGCTGGCTCCAAGCATTCTCATCTCAACCACCTCAAAAAACCTTCCCCTTTCTCCAAATTCCCAAATTTTCTCTTACATAATTAATTCCACGCAGTCAGATTTGCACAGCTCTGTATTGCCGTAACTTCACCTTAACCCATCTCTCATATAATGTTATGCTTACAGCTGGAGCACAAACTGCATGTAAGTTGGGAAGTAATACATGATGATCACTGCAGTAGCAGAGACCCATATAAATCAAGGCTCAAGGCTAGTATACACTAACAGCTGTGGGCTACTTCCATTATTTTGCCACACATGGTAACTGTCTTGATTGCGCCCTTAGGGCAGATTTTTTCAATATCATTATCTTATGTTTTACTCATGCAGCTCTTCTGGCCCTCCTGTTGACAGGCATCACAGTATTGCAAATGAATTTTTTATTAGTCCTTATGGTTTACAATTTACTATGCATTGTTTATTGTTTACTGGAACTACCCTTTCTGTTACCATTCTCATGAATTTCCTGTTTTTTAATGCTAAGATGAATAAAGACTTATAAGTAGGAGATACAATGTACTTAAAAATAGCTAACCTTATCTAATTCTTCTTCTACATGATACTTGGACTTCTTAATAACTCTAAGAGTGAGGTAACATTCCTCTTTGAGTATTACTACCAGAGTGCCCCAAACACTGAGGACCTTCATTTGGGTACTGTAAGTCATCTCCTTGTCCATATTCCAGGTTATCGAGACAAGTGCACATTACTAACTTTTCTGCCAACAGAGGTTCATCGGCCTTGGATATTATGAGAGGCTCTACAAGGAAATTTTGGCTTCCTCATATAATTTTCCAGCCTGGCCCCCTCAAATATTACATCGACCTTGTCAGTGATGGATAAGGATGTCGGTTTCTCTGATCCAAGTTTTACTGCAGACATGTGGCAGCACTGGTCTCACTTCATGGTCCCATAAGGTTACTTGTACTATGTCTGATTATATTCATAGACATTCATACGATTTAGTTCTTTCTTTCTATCATGTTACAACCCATGACATTTGATTGATAGTATAATATATTAAATACTGACATGTTATACCAACTATGTTCTAAGTTCTAATGTCTACCTCATAGTTACAAGGAAACAGGAACTGGTACTGGTATGAAAGAGAGGAGTGGATACAGGTACACCATTTTCAAAAAAGTTGGAGATAGGTACTTGAAGACATAAAAATAATTATATATAGAGACAGAGACAGAGACAGACAGAGAAAATCATTCGATGGATATGCAACTTAAAAGAATGTAAAATACTAAAATGCTTAAAAAAATTAAAATAATATGTAAAATATTGAAATATATGTCAACAAAAGCAAAAATTTATTATATTAATATTTGATAATCATCATCATGTGCTAAAAAAAATCTAAACCATTATCACCTGGAGATGGCAATTCAAGACTAGTAGGAGAATCAATGCCGTTATTTTTAAAGTCATGAGATGGGGGTCCTTGGAGATGACCATATTTTCTATCAATTGAAAACTTCAATGCACGTATGCAGCTAAAGCCTTATTATACCCCTTTGGGATTTCATGGGAAAAATCTCTTCTACAAAAGAAACTTGTAAAAAAAATTATAAAAAATAAAAAATTACAAGTGTATTGGTGTATTTCTTTAGTTCTTTTAGCTTTTGTCAACCACATATCAGCACTTTAAAACCTTGTATAATTTATAGGATACTTCTAAGAAAAATCTATAGGAAGTTTCCCAATTTTCAAGGGATGCTTCTACGAGACATATAGAGATACAAAGAAACTTCATCTAAAATCTCCTAATGTCTGGAGACATCCCCATATGGGTCTCTAAGACAGGGACATGCTTCTGATATGGGAGACAAGCACCAGGGGTCAGGATACGAGTCCCCTGGTAAAGATGGACTTTAACTCTTAGCATTAATCTTTTTGACAAATATGTGCAGCCACTAACATGAATATTAATGAACACATGCAGCCGTTAAGGTTAACGATAGAGACTTCAAACTTAAAATGATTTGTTCTGAAACCAGACTAACTGTTGGAGAGATCTTCAAAAGTAGCTCCTTCTGGCACCAGAACATAATTATGACCACCTTAAACAGTTGAATAAAATCACACACAATCAACAAAAAATATTCCAACAATCAGGTATCAGAACAAACTACAAAGTTAAACTTGGAAGTCATAAGAAATATAAAAAGATAATAGAAATGAGGTAAATGCTCACCCCTTTGGATTTCCTTCCTCCCACACCCCCAGACACTCCTCGTCCTGCTGCTGAAGATGCCAATTTTGCTGGTGCAGCATGCATTGTAGATGGTACAATTGCTTGAGCTAAAGAGGCCATCACAGGTGAGGTTTTTTGCTTTTTAAAAGATGCTGAAACAGTAGAATCAAGTGTCTTCACAGCAGAGTGTGGTACATTGGATATATATCTATGTTGATTGGATGTTCCCTGCCGACATTCTCTGTTTCACACATATGCTAACCAATCAGAGATTGAAATATAAGATTTCCTAGATATCTAAAAGACACTGCCAGCTATAACATTTGATCAAATGCTAAGGCAAAAATCTTACATTTGTCCTAATGAAGTAAAATCTAGACAGACAAAGAAAGCCTATCACCACATCCACCAGAGGGACAACAGTAGCAGCTTAAAATAAGGAGAGATCAAACCTTATACGTTTCAGCATATCATCTTTATTAACTTTCCCTAGCAGTGCCCTGTGCTCCATATCAGAAACTCTTAGTTCTTTTCTCAGCTGTGAAATTAACTCCTCTTTCTCCTGCCAAATATATTCAGAACAGGTTATAAAAACATTCACTGTACATGCCAACCTTACAGGCTTACAGTCAAAATGATACAGTCAAAATGATAAAGAGTATTCCTACAATATTTGAAATATAAAAAGGACTACAAAGAACAATTTTCATTCCCATAAAGAAACCCAAAAAGATTATTTTCTCTGATAACAGTGGGGTAAAAGTACTTCACAAGCAAAAGAGCTCAACATTAAGAATAAGCCACCAATTATCACAGAAGATTCTTACTCAGCAACTGTAAAGAACAAGAACAAAGGTCAATACCCAGGAAACAGCATCGGATTGAGCAATAAAAGCACGAAGTACAGCACAGTACGCCTCTTGCTCTGTCCGATGAATACGAGCCTCCATCTCATCATCATTTTGTATATTCAGTAGTTTTCCAGAAGAAAACCTCCCATTTGCACCAGACCGATCCCCTCCTCTTGGCATTCGGTTCATGTGAGGTGGTAGAAGATCATCATCCGTCCCTGCTTTAATTAGATTAATAACATTATTGAACTTGTATATCTGTATATGTATTGCAATCATTGGCATCATCTTTCCGTCAGAGTTCAACACCAAAGCCTAATCTTGTATAGAATAAACTGTGGAAACACAGCTTGCACACAGAAAGAAATTGAGTAAAATTAAAAAGTGTCAAAACAGTCCAAATAGTTGACAATTCAAACAAAACTAGAGATTTGTACAAAACTCAAATCCCCATTAGTAGCCTTATAGATGCCTATTTCATACATTAAAATTATAAATCCATGCAATGACATAATTAACAAGAGTGATGCAAATTAACTCATATTGACCAAAATTGGACATCTTGCTTATATATGATCATTGCATAAGATTCTGTCAAATCTATATGATGAAATCTTGTTAGGAATTTAACTTATCTGATTTTTCTGAGCACTTAAGCTTTAAGAAAGAATTTGGAATTTTCTGTTTCAATTCTTGGTTAATCTGTTACCTTTCAAAATTGTATTAACTAAGAGCTTTTTCAAAGATTCTCATATCAAGGAAGTTGTTTGATCCAGTATGACTACTTATTAACATAGTTTCCATGTTTCAAAAGTTAAGTTCAATCAGAATTCCAAGATTTCAAAACAGGTCCGCTCTGTTCCAAAAACAAATAACATGGACATAAAATATTAAAAAAATAAAAGATAAATTGCCTATTTTTTAATAAGATTTGATTTTAAAAAACAAAGTTCTAACTATAGGTGAACCACGATGGTACAAAGTTTGATTGAACTTTAATTTTCTAAACCTCTATCACCATTTTTAGAAGAGGTGATTTAAGAAGAGGTTTTATTTTTAAATCATAAATGAACAAGCGAATCATTTACAATCAGTTATACAAATTGTAATGAAACTGTATCTTATTTTACTAGTTAGATGCAACTTGTGTTTACAAAAGTGGTGAAAATGCCAAC
>VDFB02260713.1:0-12183 GCA_007258455.2 Sequoia sempervirens | reverse complement strand
TTGGGTCTACACAAAGAGAACCCAACATTTTAACCAATTAAACTCAATCCCTTGAACTTTTTTTATTATTATTTAAAATTTAAAACATCCCAAATAACAAACCATTTATAAATTATTTAAACTTAATAATTTATTATCTCTATAATGATTTTAATTTTTAACTTTTTAAAATAAATTTATTAAAAAATAAAGTTTAATAAAGATAAAAGATAAATTTACTTCAATTTAATAAAAATTAATTAATTAAAGACTCGAAATTTTCCATAAATATAATCCACCATATTCGACTTTTCCTGTTTGGACACTTTTCCCAATCCATTAATTTGAACTTTTCGCCCTTTTTTCCACACTCCACTTTTGAGAACTCTCTAACTCTTTATCACCATTTTCTCACATTTTGAAGAAAATTCCATCTTGCAGTTGGTGTAGTAATTGAAAGCTTCCAGAGACATTTTCATTTCTTTATTGAAAATGATCAAAACATCATTCTAATTTAGACGTGATTAAGTAAATAAAGAGACGTGAGGAAATTTTCGATGGCAACAGAGCTATTTTTGCAGAAAAGTGCTTCAAATTTTCTTTAAAAGTATCAATTTCAATACATTTCTACTCCAGAATGCGGAACGCTAGACGTATGCCATAAATCCGAAACCCATATTTTTTCATTCTAAAGAAATTGATGGTAGTGTGCTATAAACCCTAGTTTTAACCTGCAAACATACTTTAAATTACACCATGCATTTCCTGTTTAGGTATAGATGGAAATTTAAACGGAGCCGAATGAATTTTACAGTTCAGTCTATAACACACATTCCACAATCAAATGTTAAACCTTCTTTTCAAACACTAATTTGGGATCTAAAAAACTTCTGCGAGCAGGGAGAAGTGAATAGAGCATTGAATATTTTACATGTTATGGACAAACAAGGCATTTGGGTAGACTATTCTTCGTATGTACCTTTAGTGCAGGCCTGCATTAATAGGAAGGCACTAGCAGAAGGCAAATTAGCTCATGCCCACATTGTACAAACAGGGTTTAAGGCGGATACGAAATTAGAAAACAAATTTGTTATAATGTATGCAAAATGCAGTAGTATGGGAGATGCGCAAAAGTTTATGGAGCAGATGTCAGAACAGAATGTAGTTACATGGAGTTCACTGATTGCTAATTATGCCAGGCAGGGGTTTGATGAGGAGGCTTTAGGAATTTTTCATCAAATGCAGAGGAGGGGGATAATGGCTGATCAGTTTACTCTTGCAAGTGTTTTGCCAGCCTGTGGTCACATGGGGACTGTGGAATATGGTAGAGTGATCCATGGAAGTGTCTTTGTGAAGGGGTTTTGTTGTGATATTGTTGTGGGGAGTGCCCTTGTTGATATGTATGTGAAATGCAGGCGTGTTGAGGATGCACGCAAGGTGTTCGAGGAAATGCCTGAACGGAATGTGGTGTCTTGGACTGCTATGATTGTTGGGTGTTTACAGGATGGGTGTTTGGATGAGGCGCAAGAGCTTTTTGGAAAGATGCCCGGACGGGATTTGACTTCGTGGAATGCCATGATTGCGGGGTATGCGCAGAATGGATTGATTGGGGAAGCAAGAAAACTGTTTGGGGAGATGCCAGAGAGGAATGTTGGGTCGTGGACTGCTATGGTTATGGCGTGTGCGCAGAATGGGTTGGTTGAGGAGGCCATGGAACTGTTTAATAGAATGCCCGAGAAAAATAAGTTCTCCTGGACTGCAATGATTGCGGGGTATGCACAGAATGGGCAACTTGAGAAGGCAGAGGAGCTGTTTGACAAAATGCCTGAAAGAGATCTGGTTGTATGGAATGCGATGATTGGGGCATACGCTCAGAATGGGCAGGTTGATAAAGCTCAAAGTGTGTTTGATCAGATGCCTGAAAGGAACCTGGTTTCGTGGAATCAATTGATTGCAGCATATGCTCAAAATCGACAGGTTGATGATGCCCGGAAACTCTTTGAGACTATGCCAAGACGGGACTTGGTTTCATGGAACACAATGATTGCTGGATATGCACAGAGTGGACAGCTTGATGAGGCCTTGATGCTCTTTGAAGAATTGCCTCAAAGAGGTGTTGTCTCTTGGAATACAATGATTTCAGGATATGCTCAAAGTGGATGTTTTGAGGAAACCTTGATGCTCTTCAGGGAAATGAGGAACGCAGGTGTGAAGCCAGACTCTGTTACATTTGCAAGTGTTCTCCCAGCATATGCACACGTGGGGGTTATTCAACAGGGCAAGGAGGTCCACAAAGAAATAATTAGAAGTGGATTTCAATCTAATGCCTTTGTGGGCAGTGCTCTGATAGACATGTATGCCAAATGTGGGAGAATAGAAGCAGCACGCCGCGTATTTGACAAATTGCCTGCACAAGATGTTGTTTCATGGAATGTGATGATAACAGGCTATGCTATGCATGGGTGTGGGGAGGAGACCACTCGACTTTTTAATCAAATGGAACTTGCCAATATTAAACCAGACGGTGTCACATTTGTTGGTGTTTTGTCCGCATGCTGCCATGCAGGCTTAGTTGATGAGGGTTGGCAGTATTTTCATCGCATGACTCAAGAATATGGTGTCATGCCTCTGACAGAGCACTATTGCTGCATGGTGGATCTTCTGGGTAGAGCTGGGCGCTTGGACGAGGTGATAGACTTCATCAATAAAATGGCAGTTAAACCTGATGCTGCTATTTGGCGTTCTTTTCTTGGTGCATGTAGAGTTTATAACAATACGCAACTAGGGCAGTTTGCGGCAGAACGCCTTTTTGAGTTGGACACTAAGAATTCTGCTGACTACGTGCTGCTGTCAAACATATATGCAACATCTGGCAGGTGGGAAGATTGTCAAAAAGTGAGGAAAATGATGCTAGACCGGAAGGTGAAAAAGATGCCTGGACGTAGTTGGATTGAGGTCAATAACAAGGTGCACAATTTTCTTGTTGGAGACAGATCACATCCGCAAACTGATAAAATTTATGCAATGCTTGAAAATTTAGCTGGACAGATGAAGGAGGCCGGGTATGATTCAGACACAAACTTTGTCCTCCATGACGTGGAGGAGGAGCAGAAGGAGCGGTTTCTCAATTATCACAGTGAGAAACTAGCCATTGCATTTGGGCTTATTAACACGTCACCTGGGGCAGTTGTCCGGATTGTCAAAAACCTTAGGGTATGTGGTGACTGCCACTCTGCCATTAAGTTCATCTCCAAGATTGTTGAGCGAGAAATCATTGTGAGGGATGCTATCCGCTTCCATCATTTCAAAGATGGCCAATGTTCTTGTGGAGACTATTATTGATTTAGACTAAATTATGCAATAACATAATATTGGATTATGCAAATCTTATGCATATTATCAGTTGGGTATGTCACAGATACAAACATTTTTCTCCATGATGTGGGGTAGCAGAAGGATCATTTTTTCAATTATCAATGCGAGAAACTAGTCATCGATTGTCACTCTGCTACTAAGTCCATCTCCAACATTGTTAAATAAGAAATTATTGTGAGGGATGCTGCTCGATTCCGTCATTCAAAAAATATGCAATGTTCTTGTGGAGGCTATTGGCGGTTCGGATGAATTAAGCTATAAACGAAGGTTCAATCATGATGAGTTTATGCATGTTCTGAGCTTGTCAATGGTTGCAAGTGACTGGGTCTTTTTCATCTTCTTGGACATCCGGCAAATAAAAATCCAACCTTTAATCTGGTCCTAAGTTTATCTTTGTACGAAGCATCGTGTCACCCTGAGATCATGGAGCATAGTCTTATATTCTTTCTATTAAAAACTATGTTACTAAATGGAAGCAAATATCAGCATACAAGAAATAAGAGTATTGGGTCAAAAGCAACAAGTAATCATTAATAATAATTATTGACACTGGCTTAAAACAAAAGGTACATTCATACTTGACATCATTTAACTTACGACAAACCATGTAAAATAGCTCTCTTGCAGATCAATGTGATGGGATTGAAGAGGCTGAAAACTACTCAGTGCAATGAAGAAAGCATGCTACATGCGTACTCTTTCAATTCTATACTTCTGTTAATAAGGTGGCTAAAGACTGCAATGCTGTACAATTGGATGGTCTGCAGTTTCAAAATATTTCACTGTCATATACTTGAAGCTTCTTCCAAACCCTGAATGGAGGTGACTTGCGTTGAAGTTTTCAAGAACTCCACAAGCTGTTGGCACACCAACACTTGCAGAAATCTGAGAATCGACTGTGATAAAAACTGATGGATATTCTTGAGTCTGCTTTGGCTAGCAGACGTTTTCCATAACATATTTTTTATGTTTCGAGTGTTCCAAGAAAATTTTGAGGTTCACACATCATATTGAACATAGATCAGAAATTTCTGAGTACTTCATGGCATGTTAAATATATTTTTTGATTAAGGAAGATGTAAGGGCAAGACATTGCTCTATCTGTGTTATGCGTCCAAAGGTACATGGGCTTCATGTCACCAGTTTTGTTGTCTTGATAAGATTTACTTGCCTTTTCTTTGTTCAACATTTCTGGAACTGCCTGGTTTTTGGTTCTTTTACTAGACTACTGCTATCTGATTAATATTTAAGTTACAAAAGATCTGGTGAGATAGATATATCTTTAACTGCACTAAGATGTGTGTTCATACTTTACTAGAATTATTTTCAGTTGAAAATTTGCCCCAATCCTACTAAGATGAATCTAGCGTAGCTATAGCACTTAGTTTGGATGAAAATCTGTCATAGAAATTTGAAATACCTTCTCTCATCCATTTCAACGTACCAAAGGGTTAGCTGTGTTAGTCATGCAAATCTGTGTCGGGGATAATTTTCAATTATCATTCTTTGATATCCATTTCAAGTTACCAATGGATTAATTGTGTTAGCTGTAATGTTTAGATCAATCTACTTTTAATTTTGGTTAAGAGTTATAAATTCCTAGTATTTTATTAAAATTGCATGTATGGGATATTAAAAGACAGTTTTGGCACACGATGCCTTGTTCGTAGCAATCTTGGTACATACTTGAATTGGAGTGATTTTCTCGGAGACATACATCATTTATTTAGTCAGATTATTTCTTCCAGTGAAATTTGAAATTTATTTTCAGGATCCATCAGGTTCTCAATTTTTGCACGATATATGATCATTTCTGTCCAAAAGTTGCTTCTACGTAGTAATGTTTGAGTGAGTTGACTTGCAACAAAGTTGTTAGGAACTTCCTGAAGGCACTGTGCTGGAGTAAACAGGCAACAAGATCTGGGATTTTTGCAGGTTCTGAACTAGAAAACGCATAATCATGCATGATTAGTCCATGCTATTTCCTGTACTCACCTATTTGTGTTCATTATCAAATTCAGGATTAGTTATATTCTTTTGTTCACCGTTGTTACTCCTCTTGCACTACTAATGTTTCTACATTACTGAGAATATGGCAGTTTTGTTGTTTCTCCACTCTTCCTTCACTTAATTGTTCAGTGTTTCTACTTTCCTCAAATATGAAGGGCTATTAAAATAATTTCAAAGCAGTAGGCATAATTGAATATCTTTTGATGCCAATGGAAATGCTGAACATTTTATTCATGCTTATCTTGAAATTATATGTATTGGTCTTTCCTTTATATGGCTATACTAAAGCTTTCAGTCTTCTTGCATGAAGCAGCTTTTTAAGCCATGATAGAGAAGAAAAACGAGCTTCAATAGAGAGTAGTAGACTTCAATGGATTTCCATTGACAATTTTGTTTCTGGATGTTCAGGAAGATGTATATCAGTTGTGTGTGAGATTAGAATGGATATCAAGCTGCAAGTTACTTCCCTGCAAATGATAGGAAATCCTGTTACATATTGAATGCCAAGGTGTGGACAAGGTTCCTTGGAAGAGCACCATTCTTCTACAGTTATTTTTATATTAGCATTGTGTATCCAATGTTTGACGTTCTCTCCAGGAAACCCACATGTTAAAAATTGCAATACATAAGACCGATCTGCAAGAAACAAAAGAGTTGATCTTGTTGGCTAAGTCTGCCCAATTAGTGCATGTCTTTTTGATGCTTCAATTGTTCTGCCATGTATTTCTACTTTTGAGCTTCATCAATCTAATGGCTACAGGCTAAGTTACTGATCTTGGTATTGGTTTGGGTTGAGGGTTCAGTTTGTGGATTTGTTAAAAGCAAATTCATCCATACAATAAATATATACAAATTTGCAGTCTCAAAATAGAAACATTAAAGACAATATACATATTTCTTAATATTTTCAATGTATAAGAATATTGAATAGTCTTATACAATATTAATAAAATTAATATATAATATAATAATAAAATTATAAATAAATCAATATTAATATTATTAATTTAAAAACTTAATTAACATTACATATTCTTACCAAGCAAAATTGTTATGAAACATAAATCATGCCTTTATATCAAACATAACCTCACCTAGATGCATATAAACAAAACATAACATAATGATATATTTGGTAATAGTTGTCAAACATAAATTGATGCCAAATATAACATAATGCACATATATAAATTGATGCATAATAAGTACGCAAATATTGAAATTTTATAAAAATCTGATAGTTGAATTAATTAAAATTGATGTATAAAGGAGCTATTCTACTCTACTTGGTCTTGACTACCTTACAGTTTATGAATATCTCAGATTGTATGCCAAGTTTAGTTGGGAAAGCTGATTTATACTGGTCCCATAACCCTAAACGCTTGATCAAAGATGTGCATAGGCTTTAAGGCAAATAATAATGGTGTTGTTAATGAACAATAAACTAGCAAAAGCCGAAGATTGAAAACTTATGGGCGTAGGAAACACTGAAATAATCATGCACGAAGTAGAGACAACGAACGCTCTAGAAGTTGTCGCTGTGGCTACCAAGCATGTTGTTCAAGCATTCCCAAATCTGCACTACCAAGCAACACAACCCTCACAAAATACAAAGAATAAAAATTAGAAAAACGGCAACCAGCAGCGGAATTTGTCTAAAACCCATTGGGGTTTGGTGTGGGTTCTTTCAGGTTCATCCCATAGGCTTAATGCAAACTCTTGGATACAACCCAGCCTACATTGGACGAATATCCAACTCTGGAGCAGATTATACCGGGATCTAGAAGGTAGCATAGGCTATTAATTTGTATCTTTTAGTGTGATACAATACAAATCAAATGTGTGGCAGAATCGTTCTTTGAATTAGCCTAGAAAGGGAAGTTACGTATTAAAAAAAACTAATCTAATTTGAACAATATTTACTTGTTATTTACAATTTGTACAATGTTTCTTGGTAATTTACACTCATGTTAAATAAACTTAAAGGTGTTTTTTTTAGTTTCACTTAGGAAGAAAGGCTAGCATGATCTTCAATTTAAGATAAAACATTTTTATGCTTTTTGAGAGAAAGAAAATCTTATGATTACTAAACATTTATGTTGTTTAACTGAAACCAAAGATTAGCAATGCAAGTACAAAAGGATTTGAATAGATTTAAACCATAATTGAAAAACTTGGACTTGGCAATTATTTGGCTGACTAAGACTTAGCCAAAACTTTGCAAATTTTCCAAATATTAAAAAATATATATTTCAAAAACATACATATTACTTAATTTAGTGAATATATATATATATGAGTTCATAGACCAAATAACCAATTTAATGCATTTTGTTTCAAGTTTCAATACTATAGAACTATGCAATTATAAAAAAGTAGAGCAAAAATACAACCAATTGATAAATTTTATTCTTTTTAGAAAACTCTTGTAGTCATATGGCATCTTAGTTGTAATTTTGAGGTTTTGGTTTTCAATATGTAAGAATTTGTTACAGTTAAAATTGACATGACTTTTTGTTATGCTTGTATTTGTGGCATTAATTTTGTGTAGCATAGGTTTTCATTTTCTTAATATATTTTTTATTATATTAGGTCATTTGTAAATGATTTCAATGTAAATATTTGTATGGGCCTTTAGCTTTATGCCATCACATAGTTTAGTGGAGTTAAGTTTCTTTGTTGGTTAATAGTGAAATGCTAGAATAGGTTGCAAGTATGTAGTATGTTCAAATACATATTACTTGAACCCTAGACCCTGCCAGAGTAACCATGAACTTGCATAGTCCAATGATTAAACAATGCACTACCCACAATTAAACATACTTGTGACCCATGTTGTAACCCATCCACACACGTTGCTAGTGAGCACAGACTTGTGGAAATTTCATGCAACACCTTAGCACACACCACTGACCAAAAACTAACTTGCAAAATGTGAGAAATCCTTCACATTTCTTTTTTTATTGGTTGTGAAATTTTGTCCTAAGTCATGAGTTCTAGTGATTTTCTCTTGTGATTTTGGAGCATTATTTGGTTTAACTCATGGCAAGTTTTACTAATGACTTGGCCTTGAGTAATACTACAAGTTACTTGTCACAAGATTTAGCTCAAAATTACTCACAGGTTAGGCAAGTGATCTTAGGGTTTTTTTACTATGTTTTAAAACAAGGACACAAACAATTTGGTAGATTGAACCAAGGAATCAATTCAAAGCCACAACCTTTAACTTTGAGTAAACTTGTCATATAAAACTTGCAAACTTGCTAAAAGCAAATTAATTGACATCAACACATATAACACATGATACAAATAGCAATTTATAAGCAAGATAGAAATTACTAAATTTTAGTAAATGAATAATAAATTTTGGATTAACAATACTAATACTTAGTAAACAACAATTTAGCAAGAAATAGACATGAAAATGACCTTTAGGAATCTAAAAGCAAATGAAATTTATAAAGTTTGCAAAAGCTAGTATGAGAAATAAATAAAAAACTAACCTCATTTCTATTCTAAGAATAACTAAATTGCATGCAATGAAAGCTTTATTACAAAATTCTATCTACTAAAACTAAAAGCGAACTTCAACAATCTTTTGCTAAACTGCCAATAAAGTTTACTACAAATTAACTCTAGAACTCACATCTTCTAGATAGCAAGAGATTCAAAAATAGACAACTCCCTAAAAAGAAAATTGGGCTAAAAATTAGGCACAAAAAATAGTGTAGGCTATAAATAGCTTTGGCTAAAAATAGATTTCCTAGTGTGATCTTCCTTGAAAATAGTGATGGTTAAAAATAGCGTTGGATATAAATAGCTCTAACTAAAAACAATGAATCTTGACAAGTGGCTTTGAATGATTGTGATTGAGCTTTTCCTCTGTTATGATCATGGTGGATCTATTGAAACTCTAAAATTCCATCAATTCATTAAAATACACTACAATAACAACGGAAATAACATTGGAAGTATATGCAAAAGATGTGCTATAACTACAACAAGTACAACGACAAATATCATCAAGCTTGGACCCAACAACAAACAACAAATTATGTAAGTCATTGCAGTTGAAGACTACAACCTTGGAGATTGTGCAACCTCTAGATTAGATTTCCCTATTGGGTCAAAGGGTTTATTTCCTTTGACTCCTAAAACCAAAAGGGTTTTTGTCCTCTGGTTTCTTGCAAATTTGAGGGTTTTCTATCCTTAGATCTGGTTGTTCGAACAAAACTGCTTAGAAAATGTTGGTTAGGGTTTATGTGTATAGAATAGTTAATTATCTTTGTTTGAATGTGTCCCTCTTTAGATATCCTTTGAATCGATGACAAATAGGATCTCCCACCCAAAACCAACAATCTAGATTTTTTTGAGGATCAAGGGTTGTTGAGGATGGAACCAATGCATTAGTGAACACAAGCATCATCTTCTAGTGTTGTAAGTACGTGAGAATTTGCACCCAAAATAATAAACAATGCTTTTATTGAGTGAGAAAATACCTTTTGGAATGGTTGCAATGTGAAAATTGATCATTAGTAGTGCTCCTAATCGTGCAAGGGTAGGTAAGAATGAGCAATGCAAAAAGGCGGGTACGTAGGAGTTTAGAGGTCAGGGATATTGTCTGAATATTACTACTCATTGGGAATTAAGGTTTGTGCATGTGGCATGTTGGTATGAGGAAGTTTGACAATTTGATGAAGGGAAAGGAGTGGGGGTCGAAGGAAAGGGATGTTGGGAGGAGAAGTTTGATACTCCAATGTGGATAAATGAAAGTAGAGTTGGGTGGACATGCATAGTGGAAGGGAAACCTTGAACTTTGACAACTTTCATAGACTTAGTAAATTGAACATACCTCCCCACTTAGAAACTTTTGAACTTAAAAGGTATTTGAGGGATGAAGAAGGAGAACATACATGCCAATATTGACCAAGTGAGACATTGGAAATGGGAAATAGGCATTTAGTACACAAACATAGATTGATTGAAAAAGGGGACACACATATAAATATGATTAATTGTAACGGTTAGAGGTTGGCCAAGTCATGTATATATCATTCTCTTTAGAAATTTGAAATAGATTGAATAACCCAAGGAAATTTTTAAGAGAAAATCAAAGTTACATAAACTGGAAAAATAATAATGCACACCAACAACTCTGAGAGATTATGCAATGTCAAGTTGATAGAATTGCATTAAGAGCTTCCAAGATAGAAAATATAAGCTAGGTAGTGAGATTATATAGAACTAAGGAGAGGTGGAGGTGGAAAATCAACCAATAAGAATTGACCACCAATAACCACCAACATTAAATAAAGGGATGAAAAAGTAAATACCCTTAAAGGGTGGAGGATAACTCATCACTTTACCCCTAGTTATTAAACGATTAACTAACTTTATTATCTTAAGAAAGCTTAATAAATGTGCAAGAAAAACCTATAACTAAGGGAAAATAAAGTATCCCACTAGGAAAATCAAAACCTACACTAACACCCCCTTAAGCACAACTTAGGAGGATGTAAAAGATGATGGTTCCCAACAAATGAGGCCATGTTAGGTACCCATGTACATATCAAATTCCCCCCAAAAGAAGAAGCCTCCCTAAAAATAGAGAGAGAACACCCCCTGAGGAATAGAGAGAGAAGAAGAGAAGGACTAAGTAGCCTCACAAAAGAGATCCAAAGGTAGATTCTTGAAATTGGATGCAAAAGATGGTCCATGATCATCGAACAACGTTCCTCCCCTTAGGAAGAAACAAAACCAAAGGTGTATGCAAGCTATATCCCAAGTCCTGAAAGGAATATGTAGGAAGAAAGTGCAAAATGTATGAAGTCTTTGAACTCGTCTCAAGTGTCCCCATGTCAATATTGAAATTTGTCACAATCAAATCAAGCGTTCTTGGCCACACTACTAAAGATGACAAATCAGAATCTCCTAGAGACTGATGTAGAACATAATTCAAAGACTCAAGTATATCCTCTGAAGATGTCTCGTCCAAATGCTAATCAAAAGTATCCACAATCATGTCAAACTATGATGAATGATCATGTAGAGAATGAAAAGGAGGGTCAAAGTGTGACCTCACAACAACTAAAGAAGAATCAACTTCATCAAAGAGAAGATGAATACAATCAATAGTGTCTCCCAAATCTACAATGTGTCTCCATAAACAAGTCTAATGATTTAAGTAATCAATAGTGTCTCCCAAATCTTCCATAAACAAGGTTGCACTGATGATTATACAATACTGTTGTAATTTATGCACTGTCATTTATAATTTAGCTAAGATTATGTCACCATGAGAAGTGTGATCGGTCTATGATTTTTACTTTCACACAATGCTATATTTTTGGGTATTTTATATTTTTATTCCAAAATATTGCCTAAATGAAATATTTCTTACAATGGTGGAGTTTTCTCTCATGTTAATGGCACATGTTGATCCTTGTTGCTTTGCTTGGTTATTGCAAAATTCGAGGGTAATAATTGATAGGCCTTCGACAATAAATGTGTTTAGGCTCTACTAATTAGGAACATCATTTGGATTGGATTGATTGACCTATACTTAAAAATATGATTCATTTCTATAAGATTACTTCCTTTTCTTGTATTTTATTCCTTTAAAATTATATTTTTCTAACACATTCCACATGAAACATTTCTATGTACAAGATGTTAATCACAAGACTTTGAAAAATTGCATGTTTTATAAAGTTGTACATCAATTAATAGAGGGTGGCAATATGCATTTACAATCATTCATGTAAAGTAAATGAAGACAAAAAAAACAAATTCTTTACTTTGTGTTTCCCTCAAACTATA
>VDFB02260712.1:0-46912 GCA_007258455.2 Sequoia sempervirens | reverse complement strand
AAATGATACTGTATCTTATTAGTCTTAAGATCATCTAGAATGTCAAATTGGGCACCTATAGTTGCCAACCTATTGACATGTTTGTTCTAATTTCTAGGCATGGACAATAGATTGAAAGCATCAAATTCTTCTATCATATCCCATACCCTATGTTTATATGACTTGAGCAAGTCATTTTTGGTTAGATGCAAGCCTCTTACCTAGTTCATGATCAACTCTCTATCACTAAACACTTGTAGGCATTTAATTTTCCTTTTTCTTGTCCACTCTAGACCCTATATAAGGTCCTCATATTTAGTTGTGTTGTTGGAATAGCTAAAAGAGAAATGAAAAGTTAAGTAATACTTTTCACCTTGCGGGGATACAAGCATAACACCCCCACCAACTCCATTCCTACTTCTTGGACCATCAAAAAACATATTCCAAACCTCGTTTTGTTGCTGCTCATGCAACTGCTCATCATCCTTTTGGAGATTAGGAATGAAAGAGTCTGATTCATGGACCAAAAAGACACCTAGGTCCACTTCCTCCAAATTCTTATTTGGGTTAGTTTCAATGTTTCCAGTTTCTCATTCATCCAAAATAATATATGGGATATCCTCTGTTTCGGTGCTTGATTCTTGAGCAACAACATGCTCATCATGGTAAAGAATGACACAGTTAGCATTGGCAACACAAGGTATTTATGGTTCTAGTTTATCTTTTGCTATGGATTAAGATTTAATGGTCACTTTGGTTCCATATCTTGTTCTAAATAACATATGTGACCAATCTGATGATAGGTAGCCACCTATTTTGGTAGTGAAATCTCTTGAAAGACAAAGAGAAAAGTAGGGTGATAAGTCAATCACATAAACATCTTATGGAATGGAAAATTTGGGGCATGTATACAAGGAAAGGCTTAGGTCCCTCACAACACCTATAGTGCTGATAGTTGTTCCATCAAGCTAGACTACCCCTTCTTGACGGGCTAGCACTCAATACAAAATTTATTTTCAATCTATTTGGGCATAATGGAACTGTTGGCCCCTAATTCAATCATACAATTTTGAACCAACTTATCTCCTATGATTAGGGACACATAAAATGGTGGTGGTTTGATCTCTTTGTTTTGATAATCCTTTCTATTTTGGGATGTATTGGTAAGCAAAACCTTGTCTTGGTTACTTGGGAATTCTTTTGATACACCCACATTTGATAGGGTGGCTTGTAGCAATTATTTTTGTCTTGGGATAAACAAAGAGTCCCACATAGACATACTGATACTAGATTTTTTCATATGCTCAAGTATATTGAAAGAGGCAACATTTACCTTTTATTGAGCTTTTGTAACAACAATATCTCCTTACAAGTGGGTTGGCTGAGGCTGATTACCAAGCTATTCCTTGGTGGTGCCGTGCTGATTTCTTTGCAATAAATGTGGTACATGAGACGTAGATGGACCAACAACCTCACTCTAGGAGCTTGATGGAACTCCTTACTTGATGGTTGCGCCACTTCCATATCTCTCTTCTTTCTTCTCGTGTTAGCTTCCATGGAACTATGGTCCTGGTTAACCCCACAAAATATTCTCATTACCAATTCAAGAGTGTGGTATCACTTGAGAAATTCTCTTGTTGCGATAAGGTGTTTCATTTGATGTATTTGGTTGTAAACTAGGTACATTTTGCACCATCAAGGCTTGATTAATCACCCCATTTGAACAAGTAGACTGGTTATGGGGTTGATTGCAAGGAAAAAACCATTCATATTCTTTGGAAAGGTTATTAATTGGCATAGGCACTAGTTCTTTAGATGTGCTTGTTGTATTTGGATTATATGCTTGAAAGGGTCTTAGGTTAAGTGCTTGCCTTTGGCCTTGATTGTTTTCTTAATAGGGTAGCATATTTTCTTGATTTGGGGACTGGTAAGGCTTGTAATTTTGAAATTTCTATTTTTTAATGTTTACCAACTCATTCTCGAACATTTTTAGGAGGCCCTTATAGCTCAAAAGGCTATGTTGGGAAAACCTTTTGTTCTGTAGGAGCAGTTGGTAAAGGGGCTATTTGTGGCACTTGCATAGATGTGCTTGGTGGAATATCTGGAAAGATAGGAATGGGAGGTCTTGGGGGAATTTTCTCAGCTTGGATGAGGCTATTCTCAGCTCTTACAACTACTTCCTAAGCATCAAGCATTGTTTGTACACCCATAGATTGTATCATTACAGAAAATGTCACTATTAAGAACCCTAAAAAAATATAGGAAAGCATGTTGAGCTGAGGGTCTTACCAATAATGGTCCGATCCTATCCGAGGTCTTTTGGAAGCAGAAATTTAAGTCTGCCATGTGCTCATGGGGAGCTCTCTTGATAGTTGTCAACTACTCCACTAGAGACGAGTGGTTTGATCTATTTTCAAATTGCTCGCAAAGGCTATCTCCCAGCTAATCCCATGTGGTAATAGAATTGATTTCCAACCCTCTGAACCACTATAATTATTTGCCCTTAAACAACGCAATCAAGAGTCCAAGAGCAAAATTTTCTTCTATAATATTATAAACTACACATAGTGAGGCCACATCTCTAATATGCTCAACAGGGGTGGTTTGGTCTTCTCCATTAAAAAATGGGAGGCTTTTCAAAGTAGCCATAGGAATTTCATCATGTTGTAGTTTTAGTGGGCTCCCACCATTAAAAGACGCAAAAGGTTAATTTTTGGCCATATGGAATAGGTTCCTTTGTGTATGAGTAGCAAGTATTCTAACTTGAAAAAATCTACCCAATGGTGGTGTAGATTAGGCTCTAAGAGAAGGACTCAAGCTTCTATTTCTCCTAACGAGTGATAAAGATTGTATATTTCTTCTTCTTCTAGAAGAAAAAGATGGTAAAGATGGTAGTTAAGTATATTGGAAGTTACCTCTAGAATACACTCTCGTTTGAATTTTGGACATGAATGCATGAGCCTGCTTTGTAACCAAGAGTTCTCCCTGGCATTAGAGTCACCAAATTTGATAGAGAATTCTTTCTTTGAAAGAAGAGTTTCCAAGTACTTGTTTGTGTGCCTCTTCAAGTTTGAATTTATGAGAGCAACACCACTCTCTCAATAATGATGAAATAAAATTTCTTCTTGTCCCATCGGGCGTGCTAGAAGTTGTTGTCACTTGGAATTGCACCCGGCTGAACAAGGGGTTCAACATTCTAGTGAAACAATGGAACTAACCTCAAGGTGTGGGACCTTGCAAATGAGGTTAGATCTCTAGAGAAGGCTAACTTCATTTCTAAACTAGGTGTAGTGAAGGCTGGTCCAACCCAACACTGTAAAGCTTTATAGAAACTCTAAACTATGGATTTGTAGGAGGAAAAGGGAGAAGGATAAATAATGAAAATAAGAGAAAGGTGATGCATAAAGCTTAAGAGTGTTTCTTCTTGATTTTGATGCATAGGGTGTTAACTAAGTCATTTGAGGGGGTCACATAGTTCTCAACTTTATTAGATTTACAAAGGGGACATGAAGGATAAGAGTCTAAAAGATCGAAAGGGGTAGAGGTTACCCATAATCAACACTTTTACAACTAGCTAGGACAATAATATACCCTACAAAAATGATAAAAATAGTGCATGCACAGAGATATCCAACAATACATAGGAGGCAAGCATAAATAAGAGGTAAATGAATGATTTTTTTTGACACAAAGGCATGTAAGACAATTTTATAGTCATATAATGCAAGAGTAGCATAAACTTGTTAGATAAAATCTAGGGAAGAACCCTTAAAAAGATTAAACGTGTTTCCTTTATGGTTCAGGCATAACTTAGTCGACTCTAGCTAAACCCTAACCCTGCCTAGGTTTAGAAACTAGTAGAAATTCATCCCCATGGGAGTTGAGGAGACCAGATCATGAAATCCATGCTAAAGGATGATCCTAAGACACACCAGGATCTACATGCAATACCTCCATAGTAAATTTTTTCCAAAATATCTCCAAAAATACCTCATGAATTTAGTGATCTAGGCATGGAGCAAGAAAGGAAGGATAATAATCAACAATAAATGGGTATGGAAACCCATGAAGTCAGCCACGACCATCAATAAATGTAATAAATGGTGTCCTCGAGCCCCAAATGTTGATTAGGTGAGTGATAAGGTCACTCAGAAATTGATGGTGCCACTATGAAAAACACATCAAAGTAGTGAAGGTCGAGGTGTTGGGCTTGAAAGGAAACCTTCCTAGATTTGGAATTAAATGGCTTAGACCCCCAAAGATGTGTTCTTATTGGAGGTAAGACATCGGGCCTACCTCATACTGCGTGTTGCATGGCATCAAACATCAAACCTCAGGCGTCAGGAGTATCACTTGCCACCTACTAAAGATTGGGAGAAGGGAAAGCCAAATCACGAAGTCTAAAAGTTGTCCCCTGTTGAGCATTGGGGGAACAAGATACCTCATACTAGGTAAGGTAAGGGTAAAGATGAAAGGAAAAAGTAGGAAGCCCGATCTCTGACCACCAAAATGTGAGTTCAGGGATTGAGGGCTAGGGAGAGAGGTTACCTCTTACCGGGTAAGAGTTAAGGCAGAAGCCCAAACTCCAACACCTAGAAGATTAGGAGTTTGATGAAACCCTTCAAAGGCATGGTCAAGATGGGTGGAAGGAAAAATGGAAGGAAAAGGTTCAATCACCAAAGGCCACAAGGAGGTTTCGGGGATTGGGGATCGGGAGGGAGTGTTACTCCTACCAAGTAAGAGATAAGATGGAACCCTACTGTTCAATGCTAGAAAATTACATTGGGATTCAAAGATCAGAGGGAAGCAATGAGTGAATGGAAGGAAAGTGGCAAGTGATAAAAGGGAAACCCAAGGTCCAAATTCCAAAAGACAAGAATTTGGGAAAATTTCTAAAGGACTTGGTTAGACTTTGAGAATTGAGAGAGAGGCTTATAGCTCACGAAGGGAAATGGTAAGGCTTGAAGGGGAAGGCTAAAGGACGATGCCCAAAGCATTAAAAGAAGAAAATAGAAGAGGAAGGACAACCTCGATAACCCAAAACTTGGTAGCCAATTTTAGTGTTAGGACTTTCTCAAAGGAGACTTATGCGAGGTGACCCATGTGAGATCTCTCAGATTGTTTTTCAATGATGGGTCATCAAGATGACATGCAATGGAAACAATAATAATATAGTAGGCTACTTTGGAGTGTAGGTTTTTCTCTTGAAATGGTTTTTACAATGTACAAATGTGTTTTGATATATTATTTAATTACAGTTTTATATGTATTTCTTCTTTTTATAATTCTAAATATTTTAAATTTGTATAATACTCTCCTGTAATATTATTTTAAGAATGTGTTTTTTATTTTTTTCCTTTCACATCCCTCAATAGCATGCAAAGGTATCCCTTCTACATGAGAAAAATATCTCTTTTGATGTATACAAGTAGTTTATTCTATTCACCTATTCATTAGATGTATACACTTCTAAGGTGGAATTATCTTTTCTTCACTAATATTCCCCTAAGTGCCTCCTTGCAACATAAAATAAATTAACACTTTATCTCTATATGTTTATAGCTTCAATTTCCTTTCCCTTCAATATCACATTGCATTTTCCTACTCTATTCCTCTCTACCTTCACATGAGTACATAACCAAAGATCCTATTTTATTTTCTTTTTCTCTACTTCCAATATTATTTGATGGTCTAAATATTCATTCTTTTCTTCTTCTCCTTGTTACTTTGTATGCAACTATAAAATCCCAAATTTTTATTGTAAAAAATGATAGTTCATTGTTCTGTCCTCCTTAATTTATGCATCTCTCATGTCATCCATACAAATCCAAACAAAAAATCTACAAATTCCACCACTAGAGATATTATAGATCTTTCTTGTCTCCTAAAACTATTTAAATTTCCCACTTAGATTGCTATTAGTACTCAATTCCTATAGTTAATATTGTTTGCACCTTTAAGTCTCCAAATTATCCTTGGATCATGCCAAATATTTCCCTTAGGTGTCAAGTACCATGTATACAAAAATAAGTAGCTTGAAATGGTTATAAATACCTCAAACTTTCCTATCCAAATAAATTTGCTCCTTCAATAAATCCATGATCCTCTTATCTTCAGTGCCAAGGTAAGTAATCAATGTTAGGTGAATCTACACTTAGCTAAAATTCTCATGGGGTCTCATACAATCCTTCCTTGTGTGTTCTAGGAACCTATCAATGTTATCCTCATGCCATAAATGGATGGATGAACATAAATGTAATTGATAATTGGTTGGTAGCTTCCTTAAACAAGGTGATTGAATATTAAAATTTTAACACAATTGTGCCATAACTAATTTTAGGATGGACAAGATTCTCATACATCATTAAACTCAAATAACAAGTTAAAAATAATAAAAGATAAGGAGGGGAAATAGATTTCAACGTGAGGTGGCAATGAATTTCTTGAGTTGATTGTTGATTATTGTCAAAAATCAATACAATATAGTGAGTGGTTAGGTTGGACAATTTACTTAGAGTGTGTTTTAACAATGAATGTCGATTATTTATTGATGATGGATAGTTTATGTAAGTAAAAAATCCATTATATTGTACCTACCTCATGTTGGTAAATATCTTTTCATAGATTTAAACAATGCTTTTACATGAATTTTCAAATTCCCTAAGATGATTTTTTATATTCACAACCCTAAACACATAATTCAAGAAGTAGGTTCTCACATCAATAAGTAACTATAATATCCCAAAACGATTGGTCTTGAAATGTGATAATTTAAATTTTGAAAGAAGGGGATGCGATCACACTTGTGATCCTATCTAGGGGACACAATCATATTGTAAACTTATCTATGATAATTAAAATAATAGAAATTGGGTTATACAAGTTTTGAAAAGAGTGATATTACATAATTAGGATTTGGACTAGATCTTGGTTATGCGAGTGCAATAAAATAATTAAATTGTGTGCTAAAAATGCACATTGAAGATACTAAATCCAAGTAATTTAAAATAAAATAAGAGGTGCAAAGTGTGTAATTTTATCCTCTACAATTTATTATTTATTTTTGAACTCTATTATTAGTGTTCTAAAATTATCATTAGCCTTAAAGACTTATTAACAAAAAATTTAGGTATTTTTCCTTTTTTGAATTTTTAACATAAATAATTTCCCATCCTCACCTTTCTCATTTATTTTCCATGTTTCTCCTTACATCTCTTGATTCTTTATTCATGGATACTAAAGTCTTGCTATAATTTTCATTTATTTTGATGATGACTCATGAAGTGTGATTTAAAACATTAATGTAAAAAAAATAAATTAATGTAAACAATATATACACAATTTTAACAAAAACTCTTAATTTTAAATCATTCTTTTGTTTATTTGTGTCAACTAAATATTTATTGATACCATTTTCTCTTGTTCTTTCTCTTTCTCTTATTCTTATTCTTTTTCTACTTATTTTTGTGAAGAACTAACCTCTCAATAAAACTATCCAAGAACTTCACTGATTTGTAGCCTTGGAGTCAAATTTGGTACAAACCCTACTATCACTTGATAATTCAAACAAAATAAATCTATAAATTATAAAATTTTACTATATCTTAATAGGTCTTGGATCTCATTTCCTAAAAAATCTCCTCAAAATTCTTTGTTTGCATTCTTGAGATCAAATTTGGTAGAAACCCTAATTCTACAATAAATCACTTAATCTTGCTCTAATTTCTATAAAAAAAAATACTATAGAAGGTTTAATGTGTGCTTGAAAAAACCACAAAAATAGGAAAAAATACCAAAATATGAGACATGAAATTCCCAAAATGACCTCCAAAATTAAAAAAAATCCTTTCCTTCACGATGTCAATATCATGCTCTAATACCACTTGTAATGAAGAAAATTGCACAAGAGAAGATAAATATGTGATATGTTGTGAATACTTGATAATAATATGCCACTTTAAGGGGGATACCTCCAATAGTCTTTAGTAAGGACACAATACTCCACATAATGATATAAGTAGCCTATACCTCCTATATAGACCATAAGTATGGCTTGGATTCCACCTAGGTCAACTTAGATACTTAATAAGTGCATCTCCTAGAATGACATAAATACCTATATATAATTATAACAATGATTATGTAACTTATTTAAGGATTAAGGTAGCCATAAGCTATTTAATCATAACCCACTATACAATATAGGGTTAGGGGAATAACACTACCATATAGAGGGTTATCCAAATCTACCCTTTACATGTACATTGGAGATATAATAATTGTTTACCAAAATTTTTAAATAAAATTATTCTAATTTGTGTCAGATTCTCAAGGTGAATGCTACCTAATCCAAAAATTCATGCACTCCATATTTATATTGCAATGATATGGCCAATAAACATAATTAACTGAGCTTTCAAAGATGAGAGACCTATGACCTCTTTGTACTAAGTAAACTTATTTGTGCTCATTCTATTAGTTAGAGAATATAAAAAATCATTTGAGATGTCTACTTTCTATCACATGACTATACCATACTCAACCATTTACCATACAAAGTGATATTGAACATCAATGTGCTTTATGTAGGTGTGATACATCCAAATTTTAGCCAAAAAAGTGGCACTTTGACTATCACATCTAATTTTTTCACTTGTTCATACTAAAATCCAATACTTAATAAAATATTCTAACCACATTTCCTCTTTACAAGAATGTCTCATGGCCATGCTTCTATAGTGGACAATGGGACTATTCTATATCACCAACCCAAGTGTAATCAATAAAGCCTTATACTTTGACTATATTATTGCATCATTAGTCCCATGATAACAAATTCAATGGGTATACATTCCTCATAAATGTTTAAAAACCACTTTAACATAAGTTGAAGGTTCTTTGGGGCGGTGGGCCTAGCTCAATTGGCTAAAGATCCTGTTGCAGGAAAGAGGTCACGAGGTCTAGTCTCCCCACCATCCCCATGGTACTACTGTTGTAGTGCCACCGATCACATGAAAAATTTTTACCAGACGAACTATAGATTATAGGGCGACGACTCCCAACTAATTCTTGCAATCTAAAAAAAAAAGTTGAGGGTTCTTTACCAAGGTTTGACATAAACCTACTTAGAACTCCCCCTTCTTGGGAAATATTAGGCCTTATACAAACCATGAAACATATAAGGATTCCCATAACACTGGCATATTATAAATTTAAATATATCTTCAAGATCATCATATCTTTTAGGACAATGCTCTAGAGATAGCCTAGTTTCAATTAGAAAGGGAACACAAACTAGTTTACAATCCTACAAGAAAAATGATACAAAAATAGTGTCAATGTACTTCTTTTGATTTAACCATACCCTTCCATTAACTTTATCCATATATATTTACATAACCAAAATTTATTTTGTAGCACCTAAATATTTCATATCAAAAGTATTAGATAATTGACCCTTAAGTTCCCTAATCTTTTAATTATCATTTCTGATAAATAACATATCATCATAATAGGACAATAATTAGCAACTAATCTATCACTTAATTTGAAATTAACATGGTAGTTAGCTTCAATTATGATAAATTCTTTATCTAATGTAAAATCATTGAATTTTTTAGAGCATATTCTTGATTATATCTTTAAACCATATAAAGAATGTTTTAACTTTCAAATCAAGTTTTCTTATCCCTTCTTCACAAAAATTGTTAGGTCACTTAATAAATATTTCCTCATCAAGATCCCAATGTAAAAAACTTGTTTTTACATCCATTTTATCTATCTCTAAATTTATAGTAGTATTAGATAAAAGGAATCTAATTGAGGTTATTTTAGTCATAGGAGAAATAATATAACTAAAATCCACTTGCTTAACTTGGAAGTAACCTTTTTCCACTAACTAAACCTTGTACCACACCAACGTACCATCTGATCTAAATTTATTTTTAAATAACCATTTGTATCCAATATATTTTCTCCTCTTAATTAGCTCAACTAGATCCTATGTGTCACATTTTTCCAAATCCTTTATTTCATATTTCATGGCCTCTAAGAATGACTCACATTCAACTTAAAAAAGCCTCTCCATAGATCTAGGTTCATTGTTAGTACATGATAAAGAAATCATAGAACTCTAATTATGACTATATATTTCAACCAATTACATTGCCTTATAGAACTTCTAATTTAGGTGTTATAAGAAGATCTTATTGTTCCTCATCATAACTAAAATTTGATCCTTCTTCCTTATCCTATCCATCATGTTATTATTTTTTCCATCTATCTTCCTATTTATTGGTTTTAATATCAAAATGCACCTTTTTAGGCTCTTCATGAGGTTGTTCATTATTTAAAAATTATATAAGCTCTCTAAAAATGACATCCTTAGAATATCATTTTTTTTAGTGTTAGTATATCTCAAAGCTTATAACCATTAATATTCTCCCCATAACCCAAAAAACACATTTTTATCCCTAAAGTTGAGCTTAGATAAATTTTCTTTAGGAACATGAACATATGCCCAACTACCAAAAATTGTAAAATATAAACTAATGGTCTCTTACCTATCTATATGTGATGGGGTATTTTATTGACTAGAGGAGAAGTAGGAGACCTATTAATTAGGTAAAAAATATTGTACATAATTGTATCCTAAAAATGTTGTTCAAGATTTGTGATACTTTACATGATTGTAGTTCCATTGTTTAATGTCTTATTAATCCTTTTTCACTCCATTTTACTGTTATATATATACATATATTTTTTGCCTAACAACCCTTACATGCTTGATAATAATTAAAATCTCTGAAGAAAACTCACCATTACTATATATTCTCTAAATATTTTCTTTTCTATATGTCTATTTCTCAAAACATGCTAAATAAATGCTTTAAAAGTAGAAAATATAGTAGACCTATGCTCCAAAAAGTAACTAAATTTGTATCTAGAAAAAATATTAATAAACAAAACATAGTAGAAAGATAATCTAATCAAAGGTACATTCATAAGACAAAATACATCACTATAAATAACCTTCAAATTTTTTTTAGCTCTTTATCTACTATATTTAAATGAAACACTATGTTATTTACTGTAGCATTGTAAATTGGCAACCTTAAAAATTTCATAGTAGGATTTGTTCCCCCTATGTTCTTGGACCTAATTATTCATCTAATTTCCCATTTTAAAAAAATTATTGAAAAATAAAACATGAGAAATCAAACTATGCACCTAATACTTTGCCCTCAAAACCTTTGATCCTAGAAAAGGAGGGATTTGGTCTAGGGCGTGCTGCACCCTAGACCTCTTAAGTTGGCTGCAAATTCTTCAAATATGTCAGTGTCAGTAATTTTTTTATTTTAATTTCTAATTTTAAAATTTGACTATCAATATTTGATTTTTGGGAAATTAGAAGAATTGCATATAAATACATAGTATTTTCATCATTTGAAAGGCTAAGGAGAACTAGAATCAAGAAGGCAATTTAATTGAGAAAATTAGAGATCATAAAATCAATCAAGGGCAGTCAAGAGAATTTTTCTTAGCATTATTACAACACTTTCATCAATCAATTTCAAGTTTGCAAGATATTAAGGAGAATGAAGCAATTCATGTCCTAGGAGCTATCATGATCAATCAAGCCAAATCATGAAGATTTATTGAGTTATCCTCTACATGTTAGTCATAACAATCCATAGTTTTATGATATCACATTTTATAGGTCTATCAAGAATTCAAGGTATCCATCAATCAAATTGTGTGTGGCATCTCTTCTTCAAGGGTTTTCACATCAAGGTAACATTATCACCTATCATTTATAATAAAGTTTAGTAAATTATTGTTGTTTTAGCCTTTTCCCAACCTAGGGTATGATCTCTTGATTATCATCAATCACTATTGTGGAGGTAGAAATACCAAAATGGGGTTTGACTTAGGCAAGCCCCTATACAGTACAACCCTTTCCCCCATTTTTGTGTGTGTAAGTCCGATTTCAAGGTTTTGGCTAGTGACAATCTTGGGACGCTTGATGAAAACCTCAATCAACACCTCAAAATTTGTAGTTCCAGAGAAGGAGTCTAGTCTAGGGCATCCCTGCACCCTAGACCAGCCAATTTGAGCCAAGATTCATAGTGCAAACTCCTCTCTATTATCAGTTCTCATATCCAAGTTAGTTTCACAACTTTTCATTTTCACCTATCCAATAAATTACAATTTTAGATCTAGGGTTATATGTCAAATATTCTTTTCAAATCACACATCAAATTTACCATAACACAACACATTCACAAACATAAGTCACTAGGGGATTGACTCTCCATTGCGATAGTACGTTAATCATAAAAACCCTAGTCAACTTATGTTTAATGTTGAATAAGTGAAAAGGGGATAATCCTAGTTAATCTAATTGGATCTAGGATCACTTTTCCTACTAAACATTTTGGTGAACTTGACATATCTTGCACTGGCAATTTTTTAAAATTTTCATTGCATAAAATCTAAAAATTGAGTTTAACCCTAGGTATAATTTGAATTGAATTGCATAAATTTTTATATGTGATTTTCCTTGTTTAGGGCTTAGATATGAGTTATTTTCATTGATAAAATTGATTGTAAAATTATTCTATAATTTATGCATGTAAATTTTAGTGAAAAAATGTAAAAAGTGACAAAATTGCATAATATTTTCATTTCAAAAGATAAAAAAGTATTTTTTTTTCTATATTTTTTTAGAAAAAACAGTCAATTACAACGTTTTAATTCTAAAAATTATCATTTGAACATATTCGATTGCCCTAAAAATATCTAAAATTACATACATGTATGTGATTCATATAGCAAAACTAGGTTTTGGTACATTTCCATAAATTTGTTTACATCCAAACTTGAACCTTTGAGACACATGATCCTCAAATATTGTCAATAATTTTTAGATTCTAAATTTTGCAAAATTTCATCTATTCTAGGGCATCCTTGCACCCTAGACCAACTAGTTTAGGGTGAAATTTGATGTGTACATCCCTATGTGTGTCCTCTATCCATATTTGGTTCCTATTTTGGAATTCTATTTTTAAAACCTATCTAATTTTTTGTGCATCACTCACTTGATCCATAGGGAAAATAACATGTTTCACTTTCAAAGATGTGGTTTTGATATGGTAAAGCATGGCTTATCTACCTATAATTTTTCTACCTATGAGAATATTGTGAAGGAACAAACTAAATTCATCGACACATTTGTTAACACCACTTCACTTAATCTTCATTCTTCTCCCAACATCTCCCCTACTTATGAGGGTATTTTGGTGCAAGAGGATGAAATCATTGATAATCATGACAATATTGTTTATTCTTCTCCTAATATCTCCCCTACTTGGTGTCAGAAGATCTAATCATTGTTTCATAAAAATCATCTTTGTTTCCCTCCCAATACTTCTCCTACTTGGGAAGATATTGTGGCATAAGAGGATAAAATCATGGATACATTTATTTCAAAATATAGTAATATGGATGGCATAGATGAAGATGCTAAATTGACATTATGACCCCCATCGATAGAAGATCATCAATAAGTAGTTATCACAATTGAGATTATGAATGCACAATTGATTATTCAACCTCCTTTAATTATTGGACCTCGTAAATCACCTCTCATTGTAGGACCTCCTAAACCTCATGGAAATATCTTAAACTTTGTAAAACAATTCACTAGTAATCATGTGCAACAAGATGTTTTGCAAAAACCAAGTTATCATGTAGTTGCTCACATGTATAACACTAGAAATAATAATCAACCAAAACAAACACCAACATCCATCCCATTACCTAAACCATATCTCCCACCCCCACCTAGCCTTCCTCAACATAGTGGTAAAGAATATGATCTTGTTGAGAAACTTTATAATACTCCAACCAAAATTTCTCTTTGGGACTTGATTCAAACATCACCTAAATACTATGGGATGCTCCAAGACGCTTTTCAGAAGATTTATGTCTCAATTTATATCAAAATAAATGATGTATCCACTTTGTTTGATTGTATGCAAGTGAAAAATTTGGACATTACATTCCCTCGGCATAAATTACCCTTGATAAAAAAAATGTGAGGCTCTAATGATAATGGTTGTTATTAATAAAGTTGGGGTTAGATGTACCCTTATAGATAATGGATCAATTCTTAATGTTTGTAGTATTGAACTTCTAGATAAAATTGGTGTCGATAAGAAGCTAATAAAACTTAATGATCTTTCTATTTATGACTTTGACAATATTAGTAGGAAACCATTACAAAAAATCATGCTACCCATCAAGGTAGGGCTCGTGGTTTTTCCTACCTCTATCAATATCATGCTGAGACCTCTTTCATATAATCTTCTCCTAGGTAGACCATGGATTCATTCCATGAAGGGATTCCCATCTACTCTTCACTTTGGGATAAATTATGAATACAATAAAAAGATATATATAGTAAAAGAAAATGAAAAAAGCTATAATTCACAAGTCAAAGCTAAACATAGCACTTCCAAATCTCTTAATACGTTGATCCCAACTTCAAAGTTAGAACCTATATATATTAAAGATAATCATGATTATATTTCACCTATAAAAAAACTCTTAGATATGATTTTGGTTCATTAGATTTTACACCCTCTTTTGTAGGAGAGTACAAAATCTCACAATCTAAACCTAAAGAGTCTTGTGTTTCATTTGATCAATCTTGTTCTACATAAATAAATCCAAAACATCACTCCATGATGGTGATGGGGGCTCTTTATCTTTTGTCCCTCATGTGTTGGTGATGCCTAAATTTAAAAAAATTAAAAAGGATTTGCATTCTTGTGAAAGAATCAATTCCTCTCATAATCATTTAGACAAGACTTCTCCATCTCAGTTGAAAAAATGTTATGGGCTTGGATATAAAATTATTTCTAAAAGTGGATATAATGAAAATTTAAAAGAATGAGATAGGTATCATGTGAAGTCTATACCATACCTTTCTAAAAATGGTTTAGGGTTCAAACCTTCATCCCCATCTTCATCTCATTCTCCATCATCTATTGTATTTATTACTTCTTGTGGTAAGTGAGCAAGCTTTTCTTCACAAGAGAAAATAATGTCTCCTACTACTTATTCTTTATCTGAGAAAGAGCATATTTTTTGTGCTTCTCAAAGCCTTCAATTGCTCTTCCTCTAGCATGAAATAATTTTTATACCAATAACTCATTTTGTGCATATCATCGAGTGCATGGTCATTTTACTATTGAATGCCAGGCCTTGAGTAGTAAAATACAAATTAGTCATTGTGGTGCTCTTCCATGTGTTGACACACCTAATCTCTCTAAACAATAATGATCTTTATTCTATAATATTTCTCCTCACTAAGTGGCATTTGTAGCTTCATACATTTTCTCATTGCCATTCACGGTGGTATAATCTTGGGTGCAACCATATTTTCCATGGTAGCAACATGATAATATCTTGTATTGTTGTATTTTACTTCACACTTGGGGGGAAAGGATAACTAGTTTTGGGATGTGTGTATTCTTTTCAAGGATCACCTCTTCCCTTCTTTTTCCTTAAAATACGAGCATAGCAAGTATGTTGACATTTTAAGGAGGGGAATATTTCCCCTATCCATTCCATAGATATCTTGTGAGATTTGACTTATTGGCATACCCCTTTAGTGGTGGTATTTATTATAATGCCCCCTGAGTAATGGTTATCAATTCATCCCTTATGATGTTAAACATTTATATACCTCCTTATATGTGGATGGTATTCATCCCCCATGACATTAAACTTTTGTGTGCTCCTTAAAGCATGATTGGAAATATAGTCCATGGATTTAGCATAACACAACTTGTTGATTAATGTACTTGAGTATTTTTAACATGGCCACCTAGTAAAACACACCTTGATTGCTATTGGAGCCATGTGTTTCATGAGTGATTTAACATCCTTATGATAACACCATTTTGTTTAAATAGCACACTTGATGGATGACGTTTGGTACTTGAGACAAATTTAAGACTGAGATATCTTTGCCTTAATTGAATCCTTTTAGTACTGACCTTGTGTTTGTTGTGTTTACTTCATGATTATGTATAATTTGTGTTTTCATGTTGCATTACATTTTATACATGTGCATTCCTTTGTCCTTACATTGTCTTGCCATAGGATTTTAAATCCTAGGGGCTAATGCTTCCCCTAGAATTCAAAACCATCATATCTCTTCAACATTTGGATAATCAAACCCATTTTGACATATTCTTACTTTAGTGTGAGTCTAAGCATAAGTTCATACTCTCACTAAAGTGGGGGTTAAATGTAGCATTGTAAATTGTCACCCTTGAAAATTTCATAGCAGGTTTTTCTCCCCCTTATGTGATTGGACCTAATTATGAGTTTAATTGCCCATTTTAAAACATTTATTGAAAAATTAAACACAAGAAATCAAACTATGTGCCTAATACTTTACCCTTGACACCTTTGATCTCAAAAAAGGAGGGATCTATTCTAGGGCTCCCTATGCTCTAGGCCTCTTAAGTTGGCCCCAAATTCAAATATTTTGGTGTTGGTGATTTATTATATTAATTTCCAATTTCAAATGTCAGATATTGGTAGTTGATTTTCAGGAAATTAGAAGAATTGCATATAAATACATAGTATTTTTATCATTTGAAAGGCTAAGGAGAACTAGAAGCAAGAAGGAAATTTAATTGAGCAAATTGAAGATCCTAAAATTAGTCAAGGGAAATCATGAGCAAAAATTGTAGCATTATTACAACACTTTCATCAATCAAGTTCAAGTTTGTAAGATATCAAGAAGAATGAAGAAATTCATGTCCTCGGAGCTATCATGATCAATCAAGCCAAATCATGAAGATGTATTGATTTGTCCTCTACATGCTAGTTGCAACAATATATAGTGTTATGACCTCACCTTTTATAGGTCTATCAAGTATTCAAGGCATTCATCAATCAAATTATGTGTAGCATCTCTTCTTCAAGGGTTTTCACATCAAGGTAACATTATCACTTATCATTTATCAATTTTAGTCAATTATTGTTGTTTTAGCTTCTGCCCAACCTAGGGTATGATCTTGATCATCATCAATCATTGTTATGGAGGTAGAAATACCAACATGGGGTTTGACTTAGGTAATCCCCTAGAAATACCAATTATTGTTGTTTTAACTTCTGCCCATTTTTTGTCTATGTAGGTATGATTTGAAGGTTTCAGCTTGTGACAGTTCTAGGAAGCAGGGTGTAGACCTCAATCGACACCTCAAAATTTGCAATTCTAGAGAAGTAGGAGTCCAAGGTGTCCTTGCACCCTAGACCAATCAATTTGAGACAAAATTCATAGTACAGATTCGTTTATGTTATTACTTTTTAGATCCAAGTTAGTTTTGCAACTTTCCATTTTCATTTTTCCAAAAGATTATATTTTTAGATCTAGGGTTATATGTTAAATAGGCTTGTCAAATCACATGTAAAATTTACCAAAACACAAAAAATTCACAAATATAAGTCACTAGGGGATTGGCTCTCCATTATGGTGGCAATTCAATCATCAAAACCCTAGTAAACTTATGTTTAATGTTGAGTAAGTGAAAAGGGGATAATCCTAGCTAATCTAATTGGATCTAGGATCACTTTTCATACTAAAAATTTATCATACATACAATACTAATAGAAATTAATGTCAATAAAATAATTAGACAAACCATCAACCATATTTTTTTAATGATATTTTGAGACCCTTTTCACTAATGTGACCCATATTATAATGCAATAATTTATAAGATATAGAGTTATCGACTACATTCACAAAGTTACAAAAAGTATTCCTTCTAGCCTAAACAAGGTGCCACATTGAGGACCCCCAATCAAAACAAAATTCCCTCTTATCAACTTATAATCACTCTTCTCAAAAGTAATAGGAACCCTGAATCATCCATTTTTAATATATATAAATCAAGTTTCTATCTAGACTAGGGATATGCAATATATATGTAAGGGTTTTAACCCTTCAATAAATTTAAAATTAATTTTACCTTCCCTCAAGCCATAATATATTAGAGTTGATGATGGAACCCCATAGCTCCTAGAGATCACTTGCAACCAAAACACCCCATCATAGAAGATATATTTTTTATGAAAATTGAGAATTTCTATTGATGTAATAATTGATAACTATTTTTGATTAGGGGAAAAATAGTTTTTGATGGGACCCAAAACCCATTACATAATGGTTTTGAAGGGACTCACAACCCTATCCAATAAGTTTATGTTGCATCAAAGATAAACCATATACCATCAACAACCAATCATTAGTAGCTCTAAGAATAAAGCAAGACAACATAGGCTATACCAAGGAGAAGCAGGGGCCAAAAGCCCTTAACCAAATACAATAAGGTTTTACCTAGGACCTTAAACCCAAAAGTTTTGAAGGGACCTTAAAACCTCAACTAGGTTTTTCAGGGACCTTGAACCTAAGAGAGAGACATCATCAGGTTTTGGCAAGGACCTTAAACCAAATAACACAAATTACTGAAGAGTAGAAGAATTCTTGTGGCTCCATCCAAACTAAAACACCATCCCATAATTCACCTCCATAGGATAGGAACCCCCTCTACAAGGGAGGAAGAAATGAGAGCTCCATCCACCAAAGCATCCCAACTCCTGATCATACTAGATCTACCTCAAAAGGAGCCAACTCCACCTCAATAGGAACAAGCATTGGAGAAGAGGAAATTCCAATGAACCAATAACAAAAAACTCCACCTCAATAGGAGTGGGCTCTACCTCAAAAAGATAAAAATTTACCTCTAGAGAAGCAACCATCTATAGAGTCCAACCAAAAGAAATTACTCTAGTAGGACAAGCACTCGCAACAACCGTAGGCTTCAGAAGAGATGGAAACAAGAAACTAGACTAAAATATCAAGTCAACCCACAACATACACTCCAGAGCCAACAAAATAACCAGCTCCAAAGGCATCCACCATAACCAGGAAAAAAGAAATCCCTCGATAAATCTCAACATCAATAGATTTTGAAAGGGAGACCACAAAAAATGCCTAAACACAACAACCTCTAAGAAAAGAGGAACAACAAACTCCATTCCCTATAAAAATAAAAACAACAACAAAACCTAGCAGGGGCATGACATGAAACAAAGAGAATCTCCTTTAATGAGCCAGAAAGGGTTCACCCCAAGCCAAAGGAACAACATAAATAATTGGGTTTTGAAGAGAAACATTAGAAGCAACACATGCAACCAAGAGTGCTCAAGCAAAGCATCAACAGAGGACCCAATGTCTAGCTGAAAAAAATTAAAACAAAAGCCTCCATAGAAGCCCCAACAACACCAACCCTACATGAAGAACCAACATAATCCAGCCCAAAAGGACAAAACTGCAACTCTACCAACAACAAACCCTTGAGGCCCAAGAATAGAGGGAGCTCAAGGCCAAGGGGAAATCCAACCTTAAGAGGTAACTAAAGAACAAGTCCCAAAGCCCTCAACTAGCAAGAACCCACAACTAGAGTGAGCAGCAACACACATCAACCAGAAGGGAGATCTAGAGCAACCCATAGCCAGGAAAACACAAAGAAGTAAGAGGGACCCAAGATGAAAGGAGATAATGAATGGACCATCACGAGAATAACACAATGTTGAATAGGACAACTGAGAGGGGGGTGAATCAGTTGTCACCAAATTAAGTGCCTTAAACATTTACTGGAACAAGATCCTAATATTGTGTAGTTGATTAATCAATAAGTACAAAAATTGAAAGTCATCACATAAACACATTAACACCAGATTTACATGGAAAACCCAATAAGTGAAAAACCATGGTGAGGATTAACTCGCACTATAGATAATATCAAAATCGATTAGAAAAAGGCTCACTGCCTATAATAAGGACTCACTATCCATAGGGCTACAACTCGAAGCTACAAAAGATGGCTCAGTGCTAGAATACAAAAGTTATAAATTTCTACCAAATGTGAATTGATGAATTACACCTTTCTTGTGCTAAGTTCAATTCCAGATGAATCTCTTATAAAGGTAGTACTATATACTAGTAATTTCTCAATAATTTTGTTCTAATCACACACTTATTGTCTTCACCCGCTTCACTTATTCAGATCTCTTGTATTCACTCTTTCACTTTCTTGCTATAACCCACTTTGTATGTCTCTATATCCTTCTCTCTCTCTTCTTTTATTTCCAAAGAGACACATCTATATATATCTATATCTTACTTATCAATTAGGTTGGCCTTGTATAAGGTTAACACATTTCTTATGTCAACCAAAACATCCATAGGACATAATTTTTCCACATAAAATATTACACATTCTAGGTCAGCCAAGATCTTCAAATATTTGAATCATAGATTGTCTCACGGTAGGAACCAAACCTAAAAACCAACACACTGGACCACATATAATGGTCCTCTTGATGAGAAATAACTTTTGGTAAACAACTCATACATTCAGTAATGTGTTGACATCAATGAAAACTTACTGACATTAATGACAACCATTTGATGTAACCTTCAACTTCCAACACACAAGCCACCCTACCACACCGATTAGAGCTAGAAAAAGGCTAATCCAAATGTAGAGCTACCACTAGAGACCCATAGAAAATAAATAAACTCTCTTGTTGCAATAGAAGCAACAAGATCCCCCGAAAAACCACTATAGAAAGCATATGCAGACCAAGAGAAACCACAAAATCCAAGACATCCCACATCGCAAGAGAAGAAGGATGAGAATCCTCCCAAAGAGAACCAACCAAGCCAAGCAGGGACCCAACATAATCGACACAAGTTGAAGGAATCCAAGGAAAAGTAGGAAGAAAAAGAGGGGTTCTGCCAACAAAAACATCAAATACCACACACCCTCCAACAACAACAACCTTCTAAGCACCACCCTTAATGGTGCACCCTCTAGATGAAAAATTCCACCACTCATCATCCTCATCATTTGAGTTGTCCCCTTCCCTAGCTAATTTAGAATTCAAACCTACAGACTGTGCGCTCCTGCTTCCACACTCCATATCTTCCTTAAATAAAAAAAATGATATTAAGGGTATGAGAATTTTGTTGTTGGCACTATGAGAAAGGAGCCCCACCATTTCACCAAAGGGTCTCCCCTTAACACCAAGGTCAAACAGTCTCCATTTGTTGACGTGGTAGAGAATGACCTCGTGGGGTTTGAACCTTGATGAAGGGTAAAGAAACCGTAGTATAAACCTTATGCGAGGATTAAACTAAATCATGACATGTTTTTTAATTATATGAATTAAGATAAAAAAAATTACATGATGAACAAATCCTTGATGAAGGGTAAAGAAACCATAGTATAAACTTTATGCAAGGATTTAAACTAGATCATGACATGTGTTTTAATTATATGAATTAAGATACAAAAAAGTACATGACCTAAGTAAGCTTAAGCATGCTAGTGTGAATAGGTCCTAATAATAATTAATAAGGTGATTAAATTTTTGACTCTAACACCCCCCTTAAGTACAATTTAGGGAGTATGATGAAATGAAAAGATGGAGTAATTATGAATATATTGATGGGTCCAAACTATAATACCTAACAAGGCATCCATGCACATAAAAATACTCTCATAATTAGAGAAAAGAAGAAAAATTAATGGGAAAAACTATCCAAAAGAGAAAAATAAAATAAATTATACTAGTGAAAAAAGAAAAGGACTCAAAATGACCCCCCAAGGACTTATTTTTTCACAAAAGTACAATATATCCCCCACTAGGAGAAAAGATGAGACTATAGATCCCCCACAAAGAAGTAGCTTTTATGTCATGATGAGAGCCTTAAGATAGAAAAAATTCCATTGCCTAAAAACAACATTTCTCATATTAAAAATAAATAGATCCAATAGTGATTGTATAATCCATTCCCATAATCTAGATGAATAAGGAATCTAAATCCAAATGTGTGCCTTTGAAAGTTGCTCAATTGACCATATATTAGAATCATATGAAACCAATCTCAAACCTTATAATTGATGTAAAACAAGATCCAAAGATAATAATGATGGGATAACTATTATGTGGTCTCACAACATCCCCCATTTTTTCCTTCAAAAAATGTGGACCCCTCTTTTCTTCTACTTTTTTCCTTTCTTTGCTTTTTGCTTGCATTGGTGTGTTTCTTTTGGAGGAAATGGTAAAATGAAAATATTTCTCCAAAATGCCCAGCTCCCACTCAAATTGATTCTTCATAAGCTCGGATTTTTTGCACTTCTTTTCCCTAGCCTTATTGATTATTTGAATTCTTGAGTTTTTGAGTGTCGGGTGTTGTTTCTCTAAGTATAGTTCAACAAGTTTTCACCTAGGAGGAGTTTTCTCGAATGTTTGTGTGTTGGATTTTTCATTGGTTAAGTATGGTAATGACTTTTCTTTTCTTCAAAACTAGAGACCGAGAGTTTTGGGAATTAAATTTGGTTCGAACCAAACCCATCTTACTTTTTATCCACTCTCAGGTGTCCTTTGCACCCGATTCTCATGAACCCAACAAGTAAAAGTCTCGACCCTAGTAACTCTTGAGATTGGGTGTCAAATGTTTCAAATCTTATTGTTAGTCAGTCATTTGAAATAAAAGTTAGATGTTTCCTTTGATGCTACTACCTCACAAGAACTAACGTGACACTCAAGTGTGCCATGTCTTCCTCTTGTGCCACTTTACTTTCAAAGGTGGGCCTGAACACGAGAATCAAGGATTTCATAAGTGAACCATAATCTACCATGATTGCACCTTTTTTCAAGGTAATTAATACACAATAAGCATAATACACATTAAGCATAATTAAGAAATGTGGGGAACAACACATGTACTTGGCACCACCTCGAGCATGCAATTGCTTCCATAACACTTTACCTCGTGTGAGACCATCCATTTGCAAAATCATTAATGAGTCAAGACAGTGATTGTGATGCACAAAGAAAAGTAAGTTTCAGAATGCTAAAGAAAACATCTATTAGGGTTTGAACTTATGTTTATCCAATCACACTAACAACGAAACCATGTACTTTCCTTGTAACTAAATTATTGAAAATGCATGAGTAGAATTAGCCCTAAATCATACGTAGAGCACATATCCACTAATATTAATGCAAGAAATTAAAGAAGATATGAGTACTTCAAGAAAGAAGAAGACTAATGAAGACTTCAAATTCCTCATCTTGCAAGTTGTACTAGCCTATGGAATGATTATAGAAACTCATCCAGGAGGCTTCAATGAGCATGAATTTTCCAAAAGGATTCAACAAGAAGACACCACTCAGTGCATCAAGAATATGGTTAATAGTGGAATGTATTTGGCAAGAGGGTTTCCATTGGTGATGGACACCCCTGAGCTAGTATTGGAATGTATGAAATGGTACGACCTAGATAGGAGGGTCATTGTGAAAGAGGTGAGAGTATATGCATACCTCTCTATAGATGGCATTGTGTAAACATCTAGACTCCCCTAGTTTAGGAAGATGAATACAATTGATATGGAGGATGGTGCACAACATATACAAGCTCAAAAGACCAAAATAGGAGGTTCATGTTATCAACATGGGTACGAGAGAAGACATAAAAGATGCCAAAAAAAATCCTAAGGTCATCATTTATTTAGGAGATTTAGGATATGATAACCCTATTAAGCAGAGTGGCTAGATGTAGGGATTCCATAAGAAAATATGGGATGGAAGTAATGTAGAGGAACAAAACCATTAATCAAATAGCGAAAGAATATTCAAGGAAAAAGTACAGTTGGAAAGTAATTCAAAGTATTCCAAAAGAACATATACATCAAGTGTTAATTTTTTTCTAGGAATATCAACAAAGGAAGGGTGAAGATGACTCTTTAGATTGGGAGTCTAGTGAAGAAAAGCATGTGGTCAAGTAGTGGAAGACCGTGGTTTTGTGCACAGGTAAAGTTTTGAAGTGGATTTTGTATAGTTATTCCTAGGCCTGATAAAGACAGTTAAACTCAAAGATTTTGAAGAAAGTGATCACAGTTTTGCATTTTGTGTGAAAACACCTATGACCTGAAGCCCGAAGTTTGGAAGTTGCTATTTAAGAAAAGTCAAAGTATCTTTGACTTAGTCTGGAAAGTTACTATGCCAACTATCATCTGCCATGTGCTACTATTTGATTTGTTCCTTTGATTCTCTTTCATATGTTCCATTTGAACTCTTTGGGGCCTTGTTCTTATAAAGGGTTGTTGGATGTTTTATTTTCATTTTAAGTTCATAATTTGTGGATTTTAGAGAACTAATTTTTTTTCAAGTTTTATTCTTTTTCCTATTTTTTGTTCCATTCCAGATTAAAAACTTGCATGTTTCATTTTAGATTAACTAACATCAAGGCCAATTCAAAGATATTTCCTTATATGAAATCATATTTAACTGGTTTTTTGCTCCTATTGGAAAAGACTATGTGTTGTGCTAGATTTGGGTGCATACTGACACTACACGATGGCAAATAATCACCCTTTCTTTAAACCTTTGAATCATTTTATGCCTAGTTGTGAAGCAATCTGGTGAAGTATAGAGTGGTTTTCTTTGATTTAGTTATTTCTTGAGGCATGCATGGATAATACCTAGGAGAAATATTTACATTTCGGTACTTTTTATGCTTTATTTTAGATTAGATGCTTTATATTTCCATAAAATGTTCCAAAATTGATAAATGCACAAAGTTTTATTATAAACCTTTCAATTCCGTGAAGTTTTTGGGTGCTTAATGCTAAATCTTCTTGAATGTATGCAAGTAATTTGAATTTCATGAAATATTATTGCAAATATTTTGATTTCATGAAGCTGTTAAGTGACATTTAAATGATCAGACTTAGACTATGTTTCAATATTTTATATACCAACCAATTTGTGACAATTTTAGACCCCTTGTGTTTAACAAAATTTACACAACGAACACTGAGTGAACCTAGTGCATCAAGACTTGACATTTCAGAACATTGGGATCGAGATGAAATCACCTTAGACTTTAGGTTTGTTTGGTGGATCTTTCAAGAGAGGTAGGTTCTCATGGTACTTTGTGAGGATTTATCTACTTGTTGGTGTGTGTGTAACATCTGCATCAACAGAAGTGGTGCTAGAAGGAGGGCTTTCTTTGTTTAAAGAAAAGGAAGATGGAGTTCCATAGAGCTAGGTATCAATCTAGAGATCATCTTGTTACTAGTAGAACTTAGTGGTCAAATGTCAACTAGGACCTGAGGGTCAAGGTCTTTTGGTACAGTCTCACAAAAATCAACCGCTATGATACCTCGTACACCTATAGCAATGGATTTCTTTAACATATAGTTTCCTATTCAATTTGTTGTTTACAATGATCTTCCAAAAAATTTGGACAAATTGTGTTCAAAATACTATCTCCACAAAGATGGAGAACACATAAGTATCTTCAAAGATACATGCTTTAGAGACAAAATACAACATGAAGATGTTGTATGTAGGTTATTTCCCTACACATTGAGTGATGAAGTTTATCAATGGTATATCAATCTACCTCGTAATTCTATTAGGACATGGAAAGACATGGAAAACTAGTTCTTGGCTAGGTTTAGAACACCAGTAGGTCCCACCTTTCTTTATCATCAGTTCACTCAAATAAGAAGATTTGATGGATAACCTATAACTACTTTCAACAATAGATTCTAAAAGGATTTTCAAGGTTACAAGCACCTTACATTATGGACAATTTGTTTGCCATAGTGGTTTACTACACCACGGTTGATCTATTGACCTTGATGTTTGTGAAATAGAAAGAAAATCCTCCTACTAATCTAACTGAAGCCTATGCGGAAGCTATATGCGTCAATTTAGAAATGAAAAATATTGGAATTGGATCATCTATGAATGGTGGAAATATTTTAAATAATTATCCAATCCTAGCCATAAGTGGATTCCCACTAAATAACGTGAAAATCCCTAATCTTTTCCCTTCAATGGTCTGAAATGGGACAATCCCACAAATCAGCTTCTTTCAACCCAAAAGTATCCAAGATTTAGTTCCACACCCTAGCCCGACCATCACTGAAATACACCCTAACAAAAAATATTTCTTTGCATAGACTCAAGAGAGTTAGAGAGTAAAGGCTCAAGAAGATAAGAAAGAAATTAAAGAAATATCGACTCAAATCAAGAAATTAATGACCGAAGTCACACAATTGAGAAAACCAAAGTTTTTATTCTCAAAATAACAATAAAAATTCACAAGGTTGAGCATACAATGCTCCTAGGCCACCTTGAACTTAGAATACGTGGCTTAAAAATAGAGAAGTATCCACACCTCTAGATAATGCTAATTCCTCTGAAGATAGGTCCATGTCTAAAGTGAATTTAGTTGAACTTGCTATGAGTAATTGATGTAGAATCCACAATATGTATGCTCATACAAAAATGGATTCTCCATAGTTCAGTCTGCATCAGATATTTTCCTAGCTGTGACATATCATAATGAGCATTGTGATTCTCATTTGCCCCAGGGAAATGAACTAGTTCCAATAGGATATGACATACTGTTAGTATTAGACAGTTATGAGTGTTTTGAGTTACCTGCCATCATTGAGAGTAGTGCATGTGACTGGGGAAATAGTTCAACCATGACCTTGGAGACTTACACATTTCCTTACCAAGATGAAAATGAACCTCAAGATGAAGCTGGTGAAATTTATGCTTTTCAACAGTATGCAAAGGAACACAACTACAACTTGAGGAGTAACACCAATGGTGGGAATAGGTTCAAAGGACCCTTCACCACGTCAAACCCACCTAATAACTTTTAACACTCCACCAAATGACAAATCTAGTAATAATCTAGGGTTACAAAAGGTGACTTCAAAATATAACAATTCTTAGAATCCTCCATGAAGTGGTAAAATGAGATTTCTTGAACAAAGTAATTTGACTAATTATTTGGTAAAAGAAATAAAAAAGGTAAAGATCATTTTGTATTTATCAAAATTTCTTAAAACACCTATATTCAAGAAAGCTTTCTTAAATATGTTAGAAAAAATTCCTAAAGAAAGCTCGGTTAGTGAAGAGACACAAGTGAAGGAAAAATCCATTAGAACAAAAGACAAAAACATGGTTCCTATGGTCGATGCAAATGTATCTTTTTATAAAGGAAAGATAGAGTCGCCACAATTTTGGTTAACACTAAGAATTTTTGGTAAAAATCTCCATAATTGCCTGGTGGATTCAAGAGCATCTACCAATGTGATGCCTTTGACTATATGTCAGACTCTAGGTTTAATCTAGGCTAGTTCCTTTATGAAAGTTACTTAATTAAATAAAATTGAGGTGAATGTAGTTGGAGAGTTAACTAACATCCATATGCAGTTAGTTTCAGACCCTAGGATTCAATACTATATTGATATCCACGTGGTTGAGATACTAGATACTTATGGGATGTTATTGAGTAGAGATTGGTCAAAGACCTTGAATGGATACATGGCCACTAATTTCTCACATATGTGGTTACCTTGGAAAGGAGTCCCTAATCAGATTAGAATAGAGAGAACCATGTATGAGACACATGATCATAAACTACAACCAAAAAAACAAAGTTCTATACATCAATGTAGAACATGATGTATATGTAATTAAAAGTTCTGGAGTTAACATAGAAGAGGTTTTCATGTGTAATGCAAAAAACATGATCAGATAACTCTAGGGACATATGTGCTAGTAGAGTCCAACTATGATTCTTCTGATGGAGAAGATAGTTGCTTGGAAATTTTTTGGAAGACTATTACTAGAGAAGCCCACACGGGCCAAAAAAATAAAGATTCATTGAGAAGTTTTCTATTACAAGGTTGGTGCAAGTTGCATAATTCTACACATTTAGAAAATAGTTGTGTGATGTGTTTGGAAATTATCCGCATAATTGAAAATCAGTGCTATTTGGAAGGGACAATTCCTAGTAGGTCTAAGCCTAAAATGCTTAATGATAAAACACTTGCAACACATACTGAGATTATAAACTTATCAACTTTTAAAAATGCTAAGTTCAAAGCCATCAACGAACAAGCTGAGATCCTTAGATTTGATGGATCAAAATATAAACAAGGGATAGGAGTAGGGGTTGAGTTGATTAATCCTCAAATAAGTCATTTATTATTGCTTATAGATTGGAATTTCAATGTACTAACAATGTGGTAGAATATGAAGCCCTCATCCATGGTTTGTTACTTGCTATCAAGAAGAAGGTCAAGATTCTTAAAGTATTTAGTGATTCAGAACTAGTGGTTAAGCAAGTCCAGAACCAGTATATCTATCATTACAAATGCTTGTCTAGTTATCAACATAGAGTGTGGGATCTTATTGAAGAATTTGACGCTATTTATATTGCTCACATCCCATAGAGATTTAATCATAGAGATGCCTTAGCTACCACCATAAGTACTTTAGGATCGTTGGATGCTTTAGACCTGAGAAGGTTTACTACCGAGTTGGTAAAGTTGCCTTTAGTTCCAAATAATGTTACTAATATGCAAGTATTTGAAGATGACCGACACATTTTGGAGTTCATCACTAATTCGGGTTTCTTCAAAGCTCAGATAATTGAGGATGTAGATCATTTGGATGGTGAACTTCAAGATGATGAGTTAGCTCAATCAAAAGATAATAATATTTTGAAAGGAATTATTGAGTTGGAAAGATTGTTTGATATGGATCAAATAATTTGGCAGAAGGATCTACCTAAAATTGATGGGGGACAGTCCGAGTTATATAATTTGAACAACAAAGAGGACCCTAAGAATATGTTCATATAAAATTATACACTGAGGAGGAGAGAAGAAATATTTCTCAAGCACTTAGGGAAAACTAGAAAGTTATAGCATGGACATACAAGGATTTAAAGACATATGATGCCTCCATCATTAATCATAAAATCTCACTAAAACTTGATGCAAAGCCTTTCTAACAAAAACAACATCTGGTAAATGCACTTTTAGAACCTTTGATTCAAAAGGAGGTATAGAAGCTCCTCTCAACTAGAATCAATTTCCCTATCAGACATTCTATTTGGGTGGCTAATTTAGTTCCTGTTATAAAGAAGAATGGAGACATCTGATTGTGTAGACTTTCAGAATCTTAACAAGGTGTTTGAAAAAGATAGTTATCCCCTATCTTCATTGGATGAAGTATTGCAGATTGTTAATGGTTCATAGATGATGTCCTTTTTAGATGGATTCTTTGGATATAACTAGGTATGGTCACTGAGGAGGATAGGATGAAGACAACCTTCATTACAAAGTGAAATTTTGCTTATAGAAGGATGTTGTTTGGATTAATAAATGTTGGAGCTATGTTTTAGAGAGTGATGGATTAATCCTTCCAAGACTTGGTTGGCAAGTGCATTATAATATATATGGATGACCTCATGGTGTTTTCCAAAAATAGAGGAGATCATGTTTTCCATTAAACCCGAAGAAATACATTTTTGTGGCAACTGAGGGAAAATTGCTCAAACATATCATCTCAAAAAGAGGTATTTCAATAGACCCAGATGAAGTGATTTCCCTAATGAAACTACAACCTTTGAGAAGCAAAAAGGAATTGAAGTCCTATTTTGGCAAGATTAATTTTGTTAGAAAGCTCAGTACTAGATTTGTTGAGATAGTGAAATCTCTTAATGAAATGCTAAAGGACACCAAAATTGAATGGAAAAATGAGACTAAGCTCACCTTCAAGAACATGAAAGTTGAAATTGCAGAAGCATAGGTTTTGGTGAGCTTGGACTATGTTAAACCCTTTTACATTTATTTGTTTGCTTCATGCCATACATGTACAACTGCACTAACACAAAGAGGTGAAAAAAAGAAGAAAAACCAATTGCATTCATGAGTACTCCCTCTAAGGAAGCTGAGCTAAGATAATGGATATTGATAAACAAACCTTTGCATTGGTTAAGGTAGTAAGAAAGTTTTGACACTACATTCTTAGGAGTATAGTTAAAGTAATTGTGCCTGACACAACAATAAAGATGCTATTGACACAAAGCGAAATTGGAGAAAAAATAGATAAGTGGGTCACAATTCTATAAGAGTTTGATTTAGAAATCATACCCATAAAATTAGTTCACAAACATGCATTGGTTAAATCCATCATTGAGATTGATCCACAGATCTCTAGCCAATAGTATACCCTAGATGTAAAAAATCAAGATGACTGGTACTCAGATATATGGTACTATTTGGTCAGTAACAACTATACATACCACATGTAGAGACATCAAATAATATCCCTAAAGATTAAATCCCAACGCTACATGATTAAAGGAGGGGTTCTATTCAAGAGAAACCATGAAGGAGTTTACTTAAGATGCTTAAATAAGAAAGAAGCAAGTGAAATGTTGCAGGAATTACTTGATATGTTTGGCACAACCAATAGAGAACCTTTAGCTACTGCACACCTCATTCTAAGAGCTGACTACTATTGGTTGACTATTTTCAAAGATACTTAAGAGCATGTAAAGCACTAATATACATGTCAGACTACTGTGGACAAAGGAAGATTTAATGCACATCCATTACAACCCATGATGGAAATGCATCCCTTTGCACAATGGGGGTTAGATTTCATAGACATAATTAGCCCATTTTCATCTACAAGAAATAGGTGCATACTACTACTAATTATTGTACCAGGTGGACTAAAGTGTGCCATAGCAAAAATGCACCACAAAAGTGGTGATCAAATTTTTAGAAGAGAACATCATTACTAGGTTTGGAGTACCGTATGCCTTGGTATGTAATAATGGCCCCAATTTTTCTTCATTGAAATTTTCCAATTAGGCATTTGAATACAGTATAACATTGAAATTTTCATCTAATTATTACCCTTAGGGAAATGGATTAGTAGAATCATCAAATAAGATCCTATTGGACATAATTAGGAAGTTAATTGAAAAGAATCCTAGGGAATGACATTCCTTGTTGAAATTCGCCCTTTGGGTTGACCAGAACAGGATGAAATCCGCATTGGGGATTCCCCTTACCATTTAGTCTATGGGGTCGATCCTATATTGCCCATAAATCTAAAAATTCTTACTTGGTAGTTTTCCCAAGAATATATTGGATTAGATGACCAGACGAAGGCTTGGTTGTTACAATTGATGCATTTAGATGAAAAATGCACTGGGGCAATAGATCATTTTTCTAGGCATCAATTTGTGGTGAAATTATGGTTCGACAAAAGGAATAAATTAAAATATTTTAGAATATTTGACTTAGTCCTATCCTGGGGAAAAGCCCATGAGCATAAGGGAAAACATTGTAAGTTTGAAAAGATGTGGACAGGTCCTTACCAAGTATCTAAAATATTAGGCAACATTGCTTATAGGCTTAAAACTCTTATTGGAAAGGATCTTCCATTTCTAGTCAATGGGAAATTCCTAAAACACTATTTTCAAGCCTAGCGCTAGTCGTCAATCTTCATTGTAAATATGTAAATAGTTTCTTTTTTTGGGGTTTTTATGTGCTCTTTTCTTTATTTTTTTTGGGGGGGGTTCTATGTTAATTGAGATGTACTAAGTAGTTATCAACCACCAAATGTAGTCAAAATAACAAATTATCAATGCTAGAAATGTGATTCATGATTTAATAGGAAATAGTTTTCAAATTATCGACAATTGGGGAATTGTTTTGAGTTCATTTACTTTAATTTGCATAAATTATTTAGCTGATATTGAGCTAAAAATGTCTCACACTTAAAGAATTCTACTTAGATTTGGGATAGTAGTTGTTTGCATTGAGTGAAATATCAAAAGGTAACCTTTACTACCACTGTAATTCCCAACCTAATAGCGGGATTCATTGCCTACAAGTTGAAATAAAAGAGCTTACAATGAAATATCAAATGAAAATGAAAAAAATGAATATCAAAGAAATATCAAAAGAGAAAATTCAACCCTTTAGGCTATCCAGATATCTCTATTGGAGCTATAGATGCCTAATCAACAGTAGAGCCATGTTTAGGGGAATTACAAAGATAACCTTGTTGGGGCTATGGATGCTTGACTGAAAACAAGGCTCTATCCAAGGTTGGCTTAAAAGGGAATTACCAAATTATGTAGGTCAATGCAAACATCTATTATGCTCTGAATTTATTGTAGTGGAACAATTCATTCGCACACACACGATCTTAATGAAATTTAATTTTGTTATGCTAATTAAAGAGAAAGGAATGTTGAAGCAAGAGTTTAACTTTTTATAATTCAAAAACTGTAGAAGGTTGAAGTGTGGTTATTATTTCCAGAATTGATTTTTTATTGTTTTGTTTGGTTTTGTTGGTTGCTAGTTATTGTGTGGTCTCACAAAACACCTCATTTTTCCCTTTGGAAAAATGTGGACCCCTCTTTTCTTCTAATTTTTCCCTTTCTTTGTTTTATGCTTGTGTTGGTGTGCTTCTTTTGGAGGAAACGGTAAAATGAAAGTCTTGCTCCAAATTTCCTAGCTCCCACTCAAATTGATTCTTCATAAGCTCAGAGTGTTTGCAAGTCTTTTCCCTAACCTTATTGATTACCTGAATTACTGATTTTTTGAGTGTCAGGTGTTGTTTCTCTAAGCATAGTTCATCTTATGAAAAATTCACATTATTCCTCGCTAGTGGTTGTACCTGATAAGTTTTCACCCAAGAGGAGTTTCCCAAGTGTTTGTGTATCATATTTTTCCTTGGTTTAGTCCGATTGTGACTTTTCTTTTCTTCAAAACTAGAGATTGAGAGTTTTGGGAATTAAATTTGTTTCAAACCAAACCCATCTTACTTTTTACCTGCTCCTAGGTGTCCTTTGCACCCAATTCTCATGAACTTGGTAAGTAAAAGTCCTGACCTCGGTAAATCTTTGAGATCAAGTGTCAAATGTTTCAAATATTATTGTTAGTCAGTCATTCGACATCCAAGTTAGATGTTTCCTTTGATGCCATTACCTCACAAGAACTAATGTGAAATGCAAGCATGCCACATCTTCCTCATGTGCCACTTTCCTTTCAAAGGTGGGCCCTGGCATGAGAATCAAGGATTTCATAATGTGAACCATAATCCTCCATGATTGCACCTTTGTTCAGAGTAATTAATGCATAATAAGAAAAACTAAGAAAGGTGGGGAACAACACACATACTTGGCACCACCTTGAGCATGCAATTGCTTCCATAACACTCTACCTCATGTGAGACCATTCATTTGCAAAAGAATTATTGAATTAAACAAATGATTGTGGCACACATAAAAAAGTAAGTTTCAAAATTTCATAGAACAAATCTATCAGGGTTTGAACCTGTGTTTATTCAATCACACTAACAGTGAAATCAGGTACTTTCCTTGTAACTGAATTTTGTTAATCTTTATGCATGTATGGCTCTGGTTAAACAACATTACCTTTGGTTAATTTGTGAAGAAAAATACTATTATTCTTAAAGAATTTAACCTAATTTCAGTTAGTAAATGATCATGGGTAAGATACTTTCATGAATTATTGAAAATGCATGAGTAGAATTAGCCCTAACTTGTACACATAGAGTAAATATCTACTAATAATGTAGGAAATTAAAGAAGATATGAGTACTTCAAGAAAGAAGAAGACCAATGAAGAATTTAAATTCCTTGTCTCACAAGTCATACTAGCCTATGGGATAATTACAAATACTCATTCAAAAGGATTCAATGAGTGTGAATTCGCCAAAAGGATTCAACAAGAAGATGCCACTCAATGCACCAAGAATATAGTCACTAGTGGAATGCATTTGGTAGGAGGGTTTCCATTGGTGATGGATACCCCTAAGTTGGTACTAGAATGTATGAAATGGTATGACCTAGATAGGATGTTTTTTGTGAAAGAGGGGGGAGTCTATGCAAACCTCTCTACAGATGGCATTGTGTATACATTTGGGATACCCTGGTTTAGGTAGATAAATACAATCAATATGGAGGATGTTATCGCAACATATACGAGCTCAAAAGAATAAAATAGGAGGTTCATGTTATCAACATGGTTCTGAGAGAAAATGACAAAGATTCCAAAACAAATCTTGAGGTCATAATTTATTTAGGAGATTCAGGATATGATAACCCTATTAAGCAAAGTAGCTAGATGTAGGAATGCCATAAGTAAATATGGGATGAAAGTGATTTGGAGGAATGAAACTATTAATCAAATAACAAAAGAATATTTGAGGCATAAGTAAAATTGGAAAGTAATTCAAAGTGTTCCAAAAGAATGTATACATAAAGTGTTAATTTATTTATGAGAATATCAACAAAGGAAGGGTTAAGATGAGTCTTCAGATCGAGAGTCTAGTGAAGAAGAGCATGCGGTCAGGTAGTGGAAGATTAAGGTTTTGTGCATGAGTATATTTTTGAAGTGGATTTTGTATAGTTATTCTTGGGCTCGATAAAGACAGTTAAACCCAAAGAATTTGAAGAAAGTAATCATAGTTTTGCATTTTGTGCAGAAACACCCATGACCCAGAGCCCGAAGTTTGGAAGCTACTATTGAAGAAAAGTCAAAGTATCTTTGACTTAGTTTGGAAAGTTCATATGGCAACTGTCATATACCATGTGCTACTATTTGATTTTTTGCTATGATTTTATTTCATATGTTTCGTTTGAACTCTTTGGGGCCTTGTTCTTATAAAAGGCCGTTGGATGTCTGATTTTCATGTTAAGTTCAAAATTTTTGGATTTTGGAGAACTAAAACTTTTTAAAGTTTTATTCTTTTTCCTATTTTTTGTTCCATTCTAGATTAAAAAATTGAATGTTTCATTTGATATTAACTAATACCAAGGCCAATTCAAAGCTATTTCCTGATAGGAAATCATACGTAGTTGATTGTTTACTCCTATTGGAAAATACTATGTGCTACACCAGATTTGGGTGCATACTGACACTATTTAGTGGCAAATAACCCCCCTTTCTTTAAACCCTTGTATCATTCTATTCCTAGATGTGAAGAAATATGGTGAAGTATATAGCGGTTTTCTTTGATTTAGTTATTTCTTGAGGGATGTGTGGATAGTACCTAGGAGAAATCTTTACATTTGAGTACTTTTTTATGTTTTATTTTAGTTTAGATGCTTTATATTTCTAGAAAATGTTCCAAAATTGATAAATGCACATAGTTTTATTGTAAATATTTTAATTCCATCAAGTTATTAAGTGATTAATACTAAATTTTCTTGAACTTATGCAAGTGATTTGAATTTCATGAAATATTATTGCAAATCTTTTGATTTCATGAAGTTGTTAAGTGACATTTAAATGATCAGACTTAGACTATGTTTCAATCTTTCGAATACTAGCCAATTTGTGATAACTATAGACCCCTCGTGTTTAACAAAAAAATACACAACGAACCCTATGTGAACCTAGTGCATCAAACCCTTACATTCCATAACCTTGAGATCGAACTAAGATCACCTTAGACTTTAGGTTTTCCTGGTGGATCTTCCAAGAGAGGTAGGTTCCCATGGTAGTCTATGATGATTTATTTGCTTGTTGGTGTGTGTGTGTAACATCCATGTCAAAAATAACAATAATGATGGGATTTTCATCAAAGAGGAGATATATATCCTTAAATTAATCCTCCAAATTTTTAATATGAGACTCCACAAACAAGAATGAAATGTCTAATATATATGAATCTCAAGTAGCTATATTTGGAGGATGATGAATGTTATGCTACATTGAATCAATAAGGGATATGGATGTAGTGATGCTAACCTTATGAGGATTAATATAATATAAATATGTGATCTAAATAGGAGGAGTGGGACTAATAAAAGTATTTGTACCATCAAAACATGCAAACCATGTAATAAACTCAAGATATTCTAAAGTATCATCATCAAAGGGTATATTATCTATATAATCAAGGGAAATGGTACAATCTATAGTAGAATCATTTAGGAATGGAGAGATATAGGGGTCTCTAAAGATATTCTAAAATTTAGTCCAAAATGTATGAGGGAAATCATTATCTAATAAAACACATACAATGTCATGATCAACACTATAGAAAATCAATCCTACAACATGATCGATATTATTACCCCACGTTAAGTTTCTTCCAAGTGTGTCTAGTTCAAGTATGAGTCTATAAAGATAAGGAAAAATATTAAGCCACCTGAGATGTGTTAGGATGTTATTTTTTCAAGATTCATAGTTATCCTTAGCTATAATTACCATATAAGGATGAATAAAAAACCCATGATAGCTCCTCAAATGATAAAATTAGAGACCAATAATATAAATACATATGAATCAACTAAATTGAATCCATATCGTGCAAATATTATTTTTTAAGAGCCAAGATATCTAAGTAATAAACCATAATACAACTATGTGACAAACTAAATAAAAGAAACTTGGGGTAGATTATAGAAAAAAGTACATGGATGGATGAAAATAGCTCCTCAATAGATTTACAACACTATAATAATCATAAAAAATAGAGATCTAGTAAAAAAATATGAGCATGAAAGATAAAAAGTATGATTTGACTTCAATAGGCAATAAAATACTCTAGATTTTTTTAAAATATTAGTATCACTCAAAAGTGCTTATAATCGTCTTGATGACTATTCATTTTTAAACATCTAATATTATATGTCTAAGTTATGCTGAGTAAAAAATAGCCACCTTTAGGAAAAATTGGAGGGCTTAGTGTGATATCCTTACAATTGTTTGATGGTTGGGTGGCAACACCACTAGTTGAGGTGGACAATTTGGAGGTAATATTGGTGCCCATACAACATTGTCATGGATGTGCACTAGTGGTTCTCCTTGGTGATGTTGGGAAATGAATAGTCAGATTCATTATTGGAGGTGCCTGATTGGTAGATGATTGGTAGCTCCTTGATAGAGTAGTGTTGATCTCCCTAGTTTGAGTGTGACTAGGGGCACAATAAGATTGAGGGATTAAGAAAAAAATACCTAAATTCATATTGCTATCTAGCCAAAAAAGAAATGCATTATAAATATTTTTAGACAACTAAATTTTTTATGATGCTCATTAATGTCAACCCCTATGAGCTTCATACATTTGCATAGTAACCAATTTTTTTAATTTTTTAAAATTTTCCATGAATACTAGAAAAAATGTCATATTTTACATAGTGAGCCACTCGAGCCAATATGTTGTATGAAATTTGTATGATAAATTAATGACCATATGGATTCATATGAATATATGAAAATTTATGCCTCAAATATGAGGCCCTACAAAAATACCTTAATTTCTTTACGTTTGATTTTGATGATTTGACAATCAATCTTAGGGTTTTTGGGAATTTTGAGTGCAACAATCAAGCATGTTTTTTTCTAGGATATACCATTTGACTGGTCAAGGATGAATCTAAAAAGGGATGATAAATTATATATTTGGAATTCTAATACCATGTAAGAGTTGATTATTGAACCTCACAGCTCATAGAGATCACTTAAAACCAAAACACCCCATCATAGAAGATAGAAAAATAAACTAATTTACTATGAACATTGAGAATTATATTGATGCAATAAATGATAATTGTTATAGTATACAATGAATACATCCTTGATAAAGGAAAAAAAAACTCTAGTAGAAACCCTGGGTGAGGATGAAATTATATCATGGCATGTGTCTTAATCAGGTGACTTGAGACACAAAAAACACATGACTTAAGTAAGCTTAACATGCTAGTGTAAATAGATCCTAGTAGTAATTAATTAGGTGATTAGATTTTTCACTTTAACATATTCCTTTGTGTGTTGTGCTCAAGAAAATAAATCCCTACCATCATACATTATATATTTTATAATCGCTCCTAACGAGGATTTATGGATATACTTGATCCATCAACCAAGAATCATTTGAAGTTATTTTAAGATAAGTAATAAAAGATTTAATAGATTCATCATCAAAAAATTTATTAGTAAAGGAATTGTCATTATTTTCCTTCATATTCTAGCACTCCTTTTTGATATTCTCCCATTTACTATAGTTCCAATACCTCAATGTAATCTTACTAAGTGTTTTAGAAATTCTCTTGGAATTAAAATGATCCAATTAGACTTATCTATAGTGTCAAAATTCCACCCTAGATCAATTTCACACTTATGCATGGTGCCCAATGCATTTATGACAAAATCCATAATCAGTATTTCATGATTTTGAGTTCATGGATGGAAAGGACAAATTATTTGTAGCATATGGTTTACATTTAAGAGAAAATTAGTCAAATTGCAATGTGGTGCATAGATGTCTACACATTGCACAAACATCCTGCAAAAATTAGAGATTCAAATGGGAATATTTTGTATAGAATGTTTGTGATGCATGTACCAACACCCAAATACGACCGGTAATGGCTATTCCCACCCACCCTATGAACAAAACTCATTCTACTCTCTCATTTTTAGAATTCTCTCACAACTTCTTGATCATTATTCTTGGAGCTCCATATTCTTACCAAAACTTTGCAAAAATATTCTAACAATAGTAATGAATTCTCTTATACATGATCCAATCACGTCCATCATCTCAAGAGAAGGTCCACAACTCTAGTAATACTCTCTTTCTTGTGTCTTATTGATCTTTTCTTATACCATACTTAACTTGATCTCATCTAGTGTCTTTATCATGATAGGGGTTCTCCTCCATAATGGAATTTGTTTCTATCACATTTCTACTTTACTTTTATGCTTTTCAATATTTTGTGGCTATTTGTGGAGGTGGAAACACTAAATTGGGGGTTTGACTGAGGTAAACCCATAAATAACCCCAAAAGTTTTCCATGTCTTCATGTGTGAAGGTGCCAAATAGGTTGGAGTGATGATAGACCTCATTTTGGCAGTTTTCGGAGTCAAATGTATAGAAGAAAACACATGCACACATATTTCCCTACAACACACTATCATCCAAGGTTGAGGCTTTGCTCATATAATACCATATTCTGTATACTTTGTAATTATTTTCTTGTTATCTAATTATTTTTACATTTAAAGATAGGACCATTCACTATTCCTAATTTGGTATATGTTATGCTAAGATCTTTACCATATAATATCCTTCTAGGTAGAGTTTGGATTCATTCTTTAGAAGAACTCACTTCTACCCTTCATGGTTCTTTTAAGTTTTTTGTTAACAATCAAGTAGTTACAATCAAAGTTGACCCTAATGCTATACACCTATGTCAAATTGCAACAACTCGTCATGCCTTGGTTACACCTACCTTTTATAGCTATATTACTTCATTATCTTCCAATGTGTTGACATCTACTTCAATATTACCTATTATAGAGGATAATCTTGAGAAAGATGTCCCTAAAGAAGATCCTCCTAAAGAAAAATCCCAGAGTCTACTCCTATTTATTCTCCTAAATTGAATGCATGTCTAGGTGATGATTGGGGAGTACAGAGTAGATCCTATCCACCTACACATTCTAAAAATATCATTTTCCTTTGCTAAGGAGGATGATTATCCTTCTATAAAGAAGGGTGATACTTATAGTATGGATTACGCTCTTTATACTAATCCTCCTTCTTAGGAATTAAAATTGTGTTATGGACTGGGATTTAACATATTCTCTAAGTTTGGTTACAAAGGTAAAGTTTGTGGGTGTGATGAACAAGGTATTAAAGTTCTTTAGAGAATGATCCATGTGACTCTAAGATTGGACTTGGATACTACCCCACAATGTCTAAGGGGAACCCATTGTTTAATTCCAACATGGTTTCTACCCAGTTTCATCCTAATAAAGTTCCTCTAGATATTTTCTCTTCAGAAGAAGCTCTAGAAGAATTCTTGGGTGCCTATTCTAATATTCCTACTTGTCACCATAAGCTTTGATTCCCATGTCACTTGAATTATAAAGCCTATTTTAGGGAATCCATCCCGAGTGTTGAAAATAATGATTCTTTATCTTACGGTGGTGAAAACATATCTACACCACATCCTGAAGAATGTAGTACTCTCCTTAAAGGAGATACTACTAATGTGCTCATGGATTTGAAGTACTTTGAGAAGGTAATTAAGATTGGGAAGTGTATTTCTTTAGAAGAATCTAAATAACATTTTGACCTTCTACATCATTAATATTATATCTTTGCTTGGTCATATGAAGATATGACTGATATTGATGATTCCATAGTGGTTCACAATATCATCCTATGTTCTGATGCCAAGCTTTTTAAACAAAATATTTGTAAAATGAATCCCAAGGTGGATTTGTTAGTCAAGACTGAGATAGAAAAGATTTTAAAAGCTGGTTTTATCAGTCCCATTAACTACTCATCTTAGATCTAAAATATTGTAGTTGTTAGTAAATATGATGGCCTTATTTGTGTCTATATTAATTTTTTGAGATCTTAATAGGGATTCTCTTAAAGATGATTTTCGATTACCTAATATTTATATGATTGTGGACTCAACTATAGACCATGCCTTCCTTTCCTTCATGGATGGATTATTGAGATATAATTAAACCCTTATTAATCTAGAAGATTAGTATAAGACAACCTTTACAACCCCTTGGGTTACCTTCTATTATGTAGTCATGTTGTTTGGGTTGAAAATTTCTAGAACCTATTAAGGTGCGATGACCTTAATATTTCATTTCATTCATAAGATCCTAGAATATTATGTTAAATGAAATCTTGGCTAAATTTGTAACTCATCAAGACCACATCAAGAATCTTCATCTTATCTTTGAAAGGATTTAACTCTATAAGATGAGATTAAATCCCCTTAAGTGTTTCTTCGACGTAGACATCAGTAAACTGATAGGATTTATTGTCTCTCATAGTGGAATTGACGTCGATACAAATAAGATCAATGTGATCATTAACGTTCCTCCACCTAAGAACATCTCCCAACTTTGTAGTTTACAAGGGAAAATTTGGGCAATTTGTAGATTTATATCTTAGTTGGTCGATCACACCCTTCCATTCATGTAGTTATTGAAGAAAGATGTGTATTTTTGGTGGGATGATAAGTGTCAAGATGATTTTGAGTCCATCAAAAACTAGTTGGCTAATTCTCCCATATTAATGTCATCTATGCAGGATAGACCCTTTCTACTATATATTTTAGCATTGCCTCATTCTTTAGTAGCTTTACTAGCTCATCATGACAATGGGAAAGAGAACTCTATTACATTAGCCATGTCCTAATCAACTATGAAACACACTAATCTACAATGGAAAGGCAATGCCTTGCTATTTTCTTTGTGATGCAAAATCCAAGACACTACCTTCTCTACATAGAGACTCACACTATAGTTAAAAGTGACCTTAAAAACTTATTTTCTAGAATTGATCTTTCTAGAAGGCTAGGAAAATGGGTGATGTTATCCGAGTTTGATCTTAAATTTGTTACTCAAAAAGCAATTAAAGGTCAAGCTATCATTGATCATTTGGTGGAAGCTCCCTCACCTAATACCTTCCCTAATCTAGACCTATTCGTAGATGACATCATGTTGGCTTTGAATCATGATCCTTTATGAGGGATGTACTTCGATGGATCGAGATGTCAAAATGGCACTAGAGTAGGTGTAGTTATTATTTCACCCAAAGGAAAGGTGATTCCTCTTTCCTTTCAATTACAATTCCATTGTACAAATAATATTGTTGAGTACAAATCCCTTATTGTTGGTTTACATATCAGATAACTTCTAAAATTAAGCATATATGTATCATGACGACTTTAAATTAATGGTAAATCAGATCATAGGAATGTATCATGTTAAGTAGTGTAAGCTATCTTAGTACAGGGATTTGGCTTTATCGTTGTTTAGTATTTTTTCTTTCTATACCATTGAAAAATGTTCCAAGGAGAGAAAATTGTCATGTGAATGTAATGGTGAGCATTGCCTCCCTTATATACCCTAACTATAGTACAAATGAGTACCACTTTGTAGGAAAAATTCTTTGCTCTCCTGCTATCTCAAACAAACCTAACCTTGACAATCTTGTGTGTGCACATATAGACTCAAGGGAATGGTATTCTCATATCTATAATTACCTAAAATTTGGAAACTTTCCCAATGATGTAAGCATACTCATGTCTAGATACGTAGGCTTTTATCCCACTATATAATTTTATCTATTTTTTTCTATCAAAGATCTTACAATGGTCTTGTTCTCTAATGTTTCATTACAGTCGAGATACCCCTTTCCCATCAAGAAGCCCACTTGGGCTCTAGGGTGGAAATTTTGGTGGTAAATACTTAGTGCATAAATTGATACGTATGGTATATTATTGGAAAACAATGGAGCAAGACTCATTTTCCTTTGTCAAGAAATATCCTCAATGTTAGCAACACAACAATCTCATTCGAGCTCTTGCACATGAACTTCGTGCTCAAGCTTATCCTTGGAATTTTCAAATGTGGGGTTTGGATATCATTGGAAAGATATCTCCCCCTTATTCTAAGGGACATACCTTCATTATAACAATTAATGATTATTTCTTGAAGTAGGTTGAGGCTACTCCACTTTGATCCACTAATGCTAAAACAATCTACAACTTTCTTCTAAATAATACAATTTCTCATTTTGGATTACCTTCTACCATTATTTTTTATAATGGCACCCCATTTAAGAACAAGGAGGTAAAAAATTTCTTAGAGAAATCCCATATCTAACATTTATTTCCTATACCTTATTATCCCCAATCTAATGGCCAAGTTGAAGCATTGAACACAATCATTAAACAATTTTTGCATAAGACAATCAATAAACATAGTAAATATTGGCATGCTCAATTAAATTATGCATCGTGGTCCTACCTCACGAGTGTTTGTACAACTATTGGTACTACTCTATATAACCTCATGTATGGCACTGATGTTATGCCTCTGGAGTTGGAAATTTTATCTTTATGATTTTCCCTTAGAGGGTTGATTAATGATTGCACTTATTGTGTCACACATATAAATCAACTTGAATTGCTAGATGAGCATTGGTTGAAGGCCCTTGAGAACCTTCAAGCTTATCATAAATCTTTATTGAGGGACTAAAATAAAAACTTCCTTTCTTTTACTTTTAATATTGGTTATCTTGTCCTCTATGAGAACTAGAGAAACATGAATGTGCCACCTGACCAAAAGGGAAAATTCAGTCCTAATTGGTTAGGTCCATACATAATCATCTTTTTTTATAGTTCTAGTGCATATGGCCTTTCTGATATGAATGATGTACCACTGAAAGAGCCTGCCAATTCTATGCACTTGCATCAATGCTATGCATAGAATTCCCCTAGGTGTCACAAACACAACACTTGATTATTTTTAAAACTGAAGCATGTCATGTCATGGAATTCCTTCATTAACACATTCCTTGATCACTATGTTATGATGCATACAAGTATGGTTGATTTCTTTAAAACAGGAATTAGAGGTAAATGTATTTTAAATTCTATGCATTTTTAGTCAATCTCAATTTATCTTAATCATTAGAATAATCATTTATTTATATATGTGTGCAATATCTTTATTAATTAGTGTAATTCATTAGTATTTTAAATTTATTAATTTGTGTTTTATTTCCATGAGAATCTATATCATCATATCATATTAGATCATCATAGTATTTGATTAAACACATTTTACATGTGTTTAATTAAATCATGAGATCATCTAATCTAATCATACATCAATGTGCATCCATAACATACATGAAATAAAATGCATACATCAGAATACAAGTCATAGTTGAATCAAAATCTCATCTATATGTGTATAAATGTCTCAATATACATGTGTCATCATCACTATAACAAAATGTGATGTTTGTATATGTGTACATATAACTATATAGCTCCAGAAATGATATACATCATAAATATCTACATTAAAAATGTTTATAAAATGTATATGTTGTTGCAAGTATGAAGGTGTTATCATTGATGTCGATAGGAATTTTGATGATTGGTGTTGTCATTGATGTCAACTATGAGTTAAGGAATTTTTTAAATGATGAAAATATTGAGGATATTGAATAATTTGTGAAAAAGAGGATAGCAGGTTGTTGTAGGTTGTGTATGTGTAGCTGAGATATTGAGGAAGTGTTGTGAGTACATGGAGCTATCTTTTTGTTGCAATGTCTGAAGATGAGTTGGAATGAAGTAATGAGCTAAGATAATGTCTTTAGTACTTGGTTTTCAGGTTCTTTTGAGAAAATTTGATAAATAGAGTAAGTAGTGTTGTGCAAGTGTTCATAATGTGCTCCGGTATTGTACTTCAGATTTCTTTTGTGTTGATGATATGCCTGTCTAGATCTGATATGTTGTTTAAGATTGTTAGAGGTTTCTTTATTCAAAATTTGGGTTTCTGGATCGTTGTATAGAGTGAGACATTTTCACCAGTGTGTGAATATGTCTTTCAGTGATGTTTTTTGTGGCCTAGGAGAAATGTATTTTCTCCATGTTTCTTTGTAGTTTGGCTTTAGTTTGTGCGGATTTGGGAAGTTTCTTATAATGTTTGTATCCTTCAGTATTCATCGATTCACTTGATTTGGCACAGATAGTGTGTATTTCATGTGTTAGTGTGTAAATAAGGTTTACTAATTGTTTTAAGTTGAAGTATTTATATGATGTGAGTTTGGATGAAGTGTTTGATGGATCTCAAGTAGTTCAAAGATTATTCTAGATTGAGTTTAAGTGATTTTTTTTGTCTAGAAGTTTCAAATTGATTTGAGGAAGTGTGTACTTAATGTTTATTATGTTTTGCACAAGTGTGGTTGACCTTGTGTTAATGTAATACCCCTTGTGTTGTTGTTACTTTCTAGATATTCTTTTGTGTTTAGTTGTGTGCTTGGGATTGTGATGGTGATTGTTCACCAGTTTGATTTGTGTGGATTTACAGTTTATCTTGGTTGGATGTGCATGATACTGCTTATGATGATTTATGACATATGTTATATGGTGTTTGTACTATCTGGATATGTTAATGCTTTTATTCATATTATGTGTTGATGTTATGGTTTAATGCTTGTTTATGGATTATGATGTATATTCTATAGTGTTTTGGTGAAAGGATGGGGTAGCATCACTCGCTCGTGAGTTCCCTGCTATGTCGCGACTACCTTTCACAGTGTTTCTATATTGGAGATTTATATGTTACTTGACGTTGGTTTTATGTAGGTTGCAGGTACTGGACACCGAATCCACTTGTGTAGCAAGTCTGGGTGTGTCCCATAAACCCAACGGGTATAAAGTTGTTAAAAAGGAGTTGATAAGGAAGTATCCCATCCCAAGTTTGTCATCCCTGTTGTTGTGTCTAACGGTGTTGTTGTCCATGATTTTGTCTTCATTTTGCATGGTTTTATGTTGTTCATTTATTTTAATCTATGTGTATGTGTCATTTAATTAATGTTTATGTTTGATATTTCTTGGTAGATTATTAATCTTATTTAATTGATATAATTAAATAGTTAGGTAAAATGCCATAAGTTAATTGTTAAATTTAAAATAAGCCTTAAAAGCAATTAAATATTGATTACAATTAAAAGACAAACTCTAATAAATGTCAAGTAATAGGCACAATTGCAAATTTATTCAAAATGAATAAAACAATGTAATGGATTGTTTGATAATTATTACTGCTGTGGATAAATACAAACAAAATGATTTTTAAAAAAAATTGTATGATAATTATGAGTCAGAAATCAAACAAAAAATAAAACAAAAAAGAAGAGGATCTAATGCATGTTTAGTTTATTTTCAAAATTAGAAAAATATGGAACTGTTTTTAATGGATTTTTGCTTTGGAAAAACAAACAGAGTTTCTTTTTTACCTAAATTTGAAAAGAGGAGAAGTTTTCTTAATTGGTTGGGTGAAAACTTGTCTACAAAAAAATTATTCTGGCTTTTATCTTTCTCTGGAAGAAAAATTTATACAAAATTGGGTTTTAAAGAAGAAATTGGGAAACATTGCCAAGGAAAGAGAAAGAAATTTGTGAAGGCTATTCAAAAGATCAAAGAAGAAGTTTTTCATGCACGAAACCCCATTTGTAGAGCGTAGGACTCCAGGTTCTTTTATTGTTATCTATTTTAATGTCTGTTTGAAAATGCATGTTTCGTTTTTCCATATTTGAAATGATGATTGTATTAAAAGAAGTTTGTGTTCATGGAAAATTTAAGTTGTTCGTAAAACTGAGAGGGTTTGAATTTTCTTGAAATGTTTTGATATTCTTGATTGGCTGAATGCAAACCCTTGTTTCAATCTATTCTCCCCAATCCATTATGCTAATTGTACATTTTGCTTTGAAGAAATTTGTATATCCTTCTGGAGAAAATTTGTGTTTAATTTTGGAGAAAGTTATTCATTTGTGGTTGTGAAGATTGGATTCTTGCTTCAAAGATGAAGTTATCCATAAAATTATATTTTGTGTTAAAGAGAAAATACACATATATATGTGTTTGGTCTGTATATTTTTTGAGTGGGATTGTCATTTATTAGTGTATATATATATATATTCTTAATTATGCTCCCAAGCAAAAAATATCTATCAGTATATTAGCTTTGTGAAAACTAGATTTTAATCTTGGGAAAAGAATGAGATCAAATTTTTGGTTTGTTTAAAATATATATATTTGTTATTAACTATTGTGTTATTTAAAAAAAAAAATATTGGGGGAGGGATGGCCATTCCGTACCCCTATTTCCCCTCCATGGTTGTTATGTGGCTGTGGGGGCTACTGTGCAGCCAACCCATGGCTGATGCATGCAGCCCTAGGCTGGCCGCGGCCTCCCCATATGGGGAGGTTCGCAGCCTCCCCAAAATGCATAGTGTTATTTATTTTAATTTTATTTTATTATTATTATTTTAAATCATTTAATTTATAATATATTTAATATTATATATATATATATTTAAATATATA